>RXPK01000236.1:712509-921799 GCA_004143645.1 Protaetia brevitarsis
TTTTCGTGTTGATTTTGCTTCGAGCTAGTTAGAAGTTGAAAATTTGACGAGGCAAAGATAGTCACGTATTGTCTATTGCTGAGGAGTTTATTTTGTCCAACTGACAGGTGGATTATAAATACTTCTAGTCACTTTTATTTGATTGATAGACAAATTTACTAGCTGTTTAATAATGATGCGCTATTGGGTGTTTACACCATTTTCTAACACACGCTTCTAATAGCAACTCTATTTTTAGTGCTACAAATTCTCTCTTTAAGACGTTTTCTCAATTACAAATGCAAACACTCATCACAAGTCTTGGTTTCACTAAAGTACCAATTTTAAAATGATTTTTTGAGAACCATTATAAATTAAGTGATGTTTATGCTATTTGATTCAAGATAACTATTGCGTAAAATAGATGTTCCAATACATCTTTAGATGTTGATTTTTTATGCTACTGAATTAACGTTTAATAATACGAGTTCCTTTGCAGTAGTCAAATTGGTGGTTTTGTTTGATATGATAATCGGAGAATCAACACGAAAACAGATACACGTGCATGGCAGGTGGTGCGTATAATGCATACTGTATTAAGGTGGGTTCTATAGGTCTATCGAGGGAAATTCTGATTGGTTGAACGCTTCTGAAGTCTAGAAAATAGTCATCTCTATCTGAACAAGAATTCACACGAAATTTAGTAATTTCTGTTCTATTAAATCGTGGTAGGCAACCGTTGGCAACGTTTGGAAAAATAAACACTAAACATATTTGACTGCGCAAATTAACGCCAACCCGTAATTTTTCAAACAAGTGTACACGCGCCCCAAAAAATTCAATTAAAAAGCTCGTCATCAGAAAATCCAAGTAAATTTGTTAATGTCAGATGTGACATCTCCAATGTCAACAAACAATTATTTTATTCACAGAGATTCAAAAGTGTCAATCCGCTCCTATAGATCAAAGGGTGTAGGTATAGCGCGTGTTTTGTAATGAGGTTGAACTAAGTCAGTGTTGGAAATAAGAAAGTAAACGGATCTGTCATAATAAGGAAAACGTAACCTATATTGAACTCGCATTATATAGATTATGATTGGTGTTTGCTTGGGTAAAATGAAATGTAATTAATTTACTTACTAATTATGATTTAACATTCAGTATATGTGTTTAATAAATTATTTATTACTTTTAAATTAAACATCAATTAAATAATTATTAAGTGAAAACTATTCTCTCAGTTCTTCTATGGTTGCAATGCGGTTTATATGATCTATTTTTAGATACCGAACATGAGTAATCTAATGGGGTTAGATAAGGCGATTTGTGGCCATCTTTGATGCTCTAACGAACTGTCCGGCAAAAAAATGTTGAAGTATTGCGGTTGTTGAGCAGTATGTGCTGGAGATTATAGTGCTGAAAATACCTGCTTCAAGCTCATTTTCTTGTAACTCTGCAATAAACAATTCCAAATCCGTTGATAAAGTGGGCCTGTTACCGTTTCTCGAAGAAAATTGGCCTTTATTCATTCGCCTGGACATAGCTAACCAAATCTCCAACTTTTATGGGGCAATTGCCCGTTTCTCGAAATTCTGTGGAGGTTTTCTGCAGCCCAGATACAACTAGTTTTGTAAATTGAATAATCTGTTAAATAACAACCAGGCCTCATCTGAGAAAATGATTCTGTTTAGCAAGTCATCGTCCTTAAATTGTTATTGAACCAATGACAATATTCCAATTCGCCTATCGTGATCTAATGGTAATAATTTCCTGTACCGTAGAAACTTTATAGGGATGAAAATGTAATTTCTTTTGACAGCTCTCATTGCGCTGAGTGGTATTGATAAGCATATAAAATTATAAAATGTAATAAACTATTTCACTAATGTAATATTGATTTTTCACTGGTTTGTTGAACTTATACCACAGATAAATCCCTTATTTTCTTACAGTATTCAGAATACTATTGTTAGTGATAAATAGATGTAATTATAAACGAATTTGAAAAAATTATGCGATAAATATCGAAAGATACTAAACACGCACGCAATCGCGTAAAATGTCAGAAAAATCATATAATGTATGAAATTTGTATGTAGCTAACTTCGCTCATTAAATTGGTAATAAGTATAGATAATTTTCCGGAAAACAGTTTTTTTTTCTTTACGCCGATCATTTTGAATCACATGTTATGGTTATGATTCAATTTGAGGAGATATAAAGTTTAAAGCTCGGTAATAACTAGGCTCAAAATGAAACATTTTTTTTTGTTCGGTTATGCTGTGACCAGTAGTATAATACGGTTTGAACGCAAAATTTTAACTTAAACTCAAAATCGAATTTAAACCAATACTGAAAAACCCCGCATAAGATATCTTGGTTATACGGGTTTTAATTTGACTCAGAAGTATCAATTTGATTCATACGGACAAAAATCGATGACGCTGGTTAAAATAGACAGATAATAGTAGAACACGTGGCTACTTAATTTTAGGTTGGTTTTATTATGACAGACGGAGTATTAATCTCCCAATGATCATACCGTTTCAAAGTATTTAATAGACGTATTATAACAAATATTATAACAAATTAATAATTATTACACTGCATTCTGTGGAAAGAAGGTAATTGAAGGGTTTTTAATTGGAGACCGTAGAACTGATTCAGTAAAATTGTTTTCAATAATTTGGGATGTGTATTTATTAGTACGTTTATGTTTATGTATGGTAAAACTAAATTGCTTAGCCGCACTATAGGTAAAACTACGTTTAAAAAAATAATTCCTATGTTTTCGAATCGTAATTAGGTTCCTGGATTTAATATTTGATGTATGTTCCTGATTTCTAAGGCCTCTTTCAGACTAGGCGATTAGTTGATTCCACTAGTTGAATGGACGGTTGTCAAGGAGCATGCTGATATAAACCCTTTTACACGGAGTCAACTTGTCCGCTTCAGCGGCTTTAATAGATCTTCAATGGCAATCAACTAGTTGACAGTAAACCAGGCAACTTAATTGAATCAACTAAACCGTATCGTCTGCAACAGGCCTAACGCTGATTGTTTAGACGTTCGGTAAGTCTTATTTTGTTGTATAGGTAAGTTGGTTGCTTTAGGCCTATTTCAGGGCGAGGCGATTAGTTGATTCCACTAGTTGAATGGGCGGTTGAGCGCAAGGAGCATGCTGATATAGCAAATGATTGGCAACAGCCTGAAGCCTTTCACACGGAGTCAACTTGTCCCTTTCGGCTGCTTCAGTAGGTCTTCAATGACAATCAACTAGTTGAGTGTAAGGCCTATTTCAGACGAAGCGATTGGTTGATTCCACTAGTTGAACGGACTGTTGTCAAGGAGCATACTGATATGAACTCTTTCACACGGAGTCAACTTTTCCGCTTCAGCGGCTTTAATAGATTTTCAATGACAATCAACTCCTTGACAATAAACCAGGCAACTTAATTGAATCAACTAAACCGGCTCATCTGAAACAGGCCTAAACCAGGCAACTTAGTTGTATCAACCAAACCGCCTCGTCTGAAAGAGGCCTTAGTTTTAAATGCTAACAAAGAACAGAGCGTTATGGAGCGTCCGAATGCTGAACAGGTTTAGGGTACTAGTATCTTGAAGCTTTTTGTCACCTCTCATCCACCATGCATGCCACAGATTAATCTCACACACGCACACAACTATTCTGTGTCCTTTGTATTCTCATTATGCATTTTTTAGTTATGCAGCGATCATAAATGACCTCTGTGTTTTTAAAATGAGATACACTCTAAAAAATGATGGTAAATTTACCTCACTGGTATGTGAAAAAACATATGAAATATGAGGTAAAATTACACCAAAAAGAGGGTAAACATCAGATTACCACAAATTAGGTGTAATTTTGCCTGGTAAACCGACTTTGATGGAAAAATACTTCAATAAATGAAGTAATTTTCCTCCACTTGGGGAAATTTGTTAGGCAGCAAGGAAAAATAACATATTTTCGTGGAATAGTACCCTTATGTTGGTAAAAAATACAACATGGACAATACAAGAGACATGAAATTCTGATTATATATATTATATATATGTATCTGTTATTTGATTGGAACACAAAATGTTATTTTTTAACATTGCATTACATTGTGTAGCTTGATAAAAAATTAAACCCGTTACGACAATGCATTACTTAGCCGTCGACTATACAACGCGCAAGCGTTTGAGGTACGCAGTTTGAATACAAGTGCGGCATCTACACTGATGGCAACGTATAAATGTAAATGGTGTGTTTTCCATTTTGTCTTGCAAATAAAGATTGAGGTAAGTTCATTTTACATTAATTATGTATTGAGATGATTACCATGTACTTATGACAGCACACATAATAATAGACATACACCTGCGTATGGATATCTAATATGATATACCGGGAACTTAAAATCAAGAGCATTTGGCGGTATTGTTGCTACAAGATATGATACATTTATTTAAAGTTTTCAACGTGCAAGTGACACGCAGGAAAGTACCGTATCAAACTTTTCAATTTAAACAACAGAAAGTCTTCGTTTTGAAGGAGCCAATTCTTTTTTTTTTCTCTTTCATTAAACATTTGGAAATATAAAACGACTAGTGTCTTACCGTTATTGGAGGCTATGTTTTCGTTGTTAAGTGATGATACAAGTAAAGTAAGGAAGAGACTAGTTTGGTTTTACTCTAGGATTTAATGACAAAAGTAAAGTAGGTATTAAGCACTTATACATGCAAATGTGCAAGACCGCAGGACGGCAAATTTGAGTTCAATAGTTAATCACAACATTATTTATGTATATGTATTGCAGGAATCGGCAGATATCAAAAACCGGTTAATCGGTTTTTAAAATTCAGTTTTTAAAATCGATTTTCAAAACCAGTTTCAAACTAAAAACAATACGTATTACTTTTTTGAAAGTGCTATGTATTTTAAATACGAAAAACCTATTTAAGGCGCAATAATCTGCTTTTAAAAACCGGTTTTGATTTTGAAAACCGGTTTTACCGGTTACAATTTTTAAAGACGATTAATCACTGCATCCAAACGCCAGTTTCACATAAAGAGGCTTCGATTCGCAGCACTATTATCTACATACAATATATTTTAAATGCTAAATTTATTAAAAATTTTCAGGATAAATCTAAACTTGAAGAAATTGAGAGGAATACACCGTTGATAATATGCTTGGAAGAAGGTATTAATAAAAATATATTTATTTCATATGCTTTTTACATTTATTTTTCTTTTCTAGGAAATGTGAAGTCGCATTCTTTAATGGTAGAAAGACGGTTATTAGACTCAATAGATTCATTTCGTTCTGCATTACAACAAATGATGGCGGCATATTTTAATTTTCATTTGCAATACGCAAAAGAGGCTTCTAACAGATTAGAAGTTCTGCAGAGGTATTTTTTTAAAAATATACCCTGAACAAGGCAACAAAAATAAAAAAGCTCCAAATCCAAACTCAAATTGATAAGATTTTTTAATATATTTTGTTAGTCAAAATTTATTTTATGGTTACATTCAACTAGATCTTTGTATTATGAATACAACCAATTCTTAGTAACTATTGGCTTTCCTTATCGACCTTTCTCCCAAAATATTTACTCTTGAAAACATTGCTTATTGAATTTAAAAATTTATTGAAATTATTGTAAACTCTCTGTAATCCAACTAGTTAATATATCTTTCAGAAATTATTAAAATTAAATCTAATATTTTGTATGGTATTATATCTTGAATATTTAAGTAGAGAATCTGCATTACGTTCTAAATGACATAAACAATGTTATTAGATAACTGAAACTTAATATTTCTGGATGATAAAACAACCTAATAATCAATTATTTCTAATTTCTTTGTTGTTACTCTAATCTGTACATTAAAAAAAAAAAAATGTGGTAAAATTACCCCAAAAATAGATGGCAACTGGGGCTACCGTCTATTTTTGGGGTAAATTTACACCTATAGGGGATTTTTCACATACTGGTGGAATATTCCTTGAAGGTGTGGTAAATCTACCTGAAATTATTCCATTCCATTAGGGAATATTACTTTAGAGGTGTAAATTTACCAGGGAAAATTACCACACTTTCAAGGAATATTTCACCAAGCATGTGATAAATCTCTATAGGTGTAAATTTACCCCAAAAATAGGCGGTAGCCCAGTTGCCATCTATTTTTGGGATAATTTTACCACATTTTTTTTAGGGTATAGCACAAAACTCGCACACAGTATTTCCCTAGTTGTGCTGTCTAAAAGGTGTCTATGAAAATAATTTGACTTTTGGGAAAGTATTACTCGCATTTTCATCTACCTTGTATCTGGTTGAAACCTCAACAGAATCTACATGGACTCTCACGTTTTCTACACATTCAGTGACTACAGTTTTAGTGGATTTGACCGAAACTTCCAAGACACGCTGTAAGTGTAAACAAGCACGTCTGGAACCAAACATAATCGCCTGCGTTTTTTGTGGGTTTATAAATAGCTGCTGCTCCTCGCAATAGCTGGAGATGCCATTCAAGTCAGCATCGATATGTTCCTGTGCAACTGATATTCGGAAGCATCGAACGAGAGATACAGCTGTATTATCTACGTATAAATGGTATTTGCTGTGTTGGATCACATCAGGTAAGGACGATGTGTAAATACAAATAATATAGCACCCTCTGGAACACCATTTCTAATAGTGGCGCTGTTAGAAGTGCAATCATCAAGCCTAACTTGTTGGTTTCTTTCCTGAAGGTAAGATCGGCGTAATTCTAAAGCTGATTTTGATAAGCTTTTTTTTCATTTAAAGCGTCAAGTAATATGTGATGATGTACAGTGTCAAAGGCTCTGATAAATCTAGCAAGATTAAAACTGTGCCTCTGCCGTTATCAGTCTCTCACATAGCATTAGTTTAATAGTAAATATGAATATGGGTACTTTATACTGCCACGGAAAGTTCCATTATGTATTGCATAAATAAGTATAATAGGCGAAAATCGAAGCCTCGTTTCCTGTGGTATGATTGTTAAAAGCAATAATAACTAAGTCAGCAAATGAATACATAGGAAGCGAGGGCTCGGGTTAGCCGCGGAGAAAGGATCGGGAGAATCGATTGTTAGATTTTGTGAAGAATATACATAGTTGATTGGAGTTGTAAAAAGTGTGTTTTTCATGCCTACCCCCTAGTAAAAAGTGCCGCTTAAAGGATTTACCGGGTAAGCACAGATCTCAGTACCTTTTTAAAGTAGGAACGCGACAAGTGGTGGAGGCGTCAAATTTCATTATTTTTTGAATTGTTTTTAAAACTACGTTTTCTGTTATTTGCAATCAGTGATTTGTTTATTTTTTTTTAATCACCTAAAATTATATTTTTATACTTATAGTTTGAATTTTAATCTACTCAATAGTTGAATTCTTTCAATTAAATAATGGCGATGAACGATAAGATCAATAATATGGATAAAGTAAAGACCAGATTGCAACATAAAAAAGACGCTATTTTGGGAGACAAACAATTTGATTTAAATATACAATTAGACGAGGGTGCACTTGGAAGGAGCTCCCATACACCTCGTTCACCTCCCGTAAAACGCACACTTTTTCCTACAACAGTAGCCACAAATCCTGTTAACCCTTTGGATGAAGCAATAAATAAAACAATGCACCCCAAAACACAACCACCCCCTCCTCCCCCAATACAAGCATTAGCTCCTTCAAAAATATCTCAAGTAGGTATTCTACCAGTGGAAATCCCATTCGATGATGCGGATGATTCCACGGCGTTTGTGGCCGATGACCACCTTAATCAAATGATAAATGTGCCACAAGGTGCAATTCCTAAAAGAATTCTTAATCCTCTAACCCCACACTTACCTTAAAAAAAAAAACCACAACCGGCTCCACCAAGGAATTCAAAGAGAGTTTGATAGATTTAACCACCTCGCGACAACCCAAATTATACATTTTCGATAAATAATTGTAATTTATTAGGAGAAACGATCTCTCAAATTAACGAGCTGCGGCAACCTATAACACCTAAAACCACCATATTTTGACCCAACTCGGAAGAACCCAGTAGGATTTTTGAGAGAATATGCTGTTGCGGCGCAAGCTAATGCGTGGAACAACGCATTAAAACTATGTTATTTCGTAAATTCATTAGAAAATAGTGCAGCAGTTTGGTTCCGGAATTTTGCCAAACGAAATCCAGACGCTACATGGGTGGGAACTTTTAAAGCTTTAAAATGTAAATTTATAGGACCGAATTACGAGGATGAATGAAACCATTTTGTGAGGAATATACATAGTTGTTTGTGGTTGTAAAAAGTGTGTTTTTTATACCTATCTCCTCCCAGTAAAAAGTGTCGCCTGAAGAATTTACCGGGTAAGTACAGATCTCAGTACCTTTTTAAGTAGGAACGCGACAATACTACACCTCGATAGCCATCACTAGGGAAATTAGAATTCATAAGTAAGGCATATCACAATTTTGGTAAATTTTATTATAGCTTTTTCTCTGTGTGAATATGTAAATAAAATAAACAAGACCAAGAATATTCCGTCAATAATCAGAATTTAAAACATAGCAACACTGTGTTCAATACCTAAGATTTAAATCATGGGTAAGATTTATCTAAAATCTCTTCCGTCAATTGACTTCTTAACCAAAATAAAAATCACTCACCTCTTCCACTTCTGCCAACGAACCTCAAGTCATTGAACTTGGCCACTGGTTTTTCATAACTGCCGTACAATTTCTCAGCTCGGCACAGTAATTCTCTCATTCCCGGCTTTGACGGTGACCAGAGTTCCATCTCCCACCTCACCGAGCGCCACGACTTTAAAAGCGACCGGTAGAGTCTTGTTAGATCGCCAATGCGGCGGCAAAACGGTACAAACCACATGCGGACTACCAGTTCGCACAAGTTCACCTGGATGTTCGGCCAGCAGTCCATCCAAGTCCTCTCCGCCAACATTTCTGCCGTTAAGTTGCTGTAGTTCCGTTCATATTGGCCCGTGGTGGAACTAACTTCACTCGCCAGATGCATTTTCATCACGCAGTCTTTCCACCGTCTTCCGTTCGCTCCGAAAACGTCAGGTGGGATTACTCGGATTCTTAACGTTGCTGCGACAAATATTAGCGGCATGACGTTTTCGCGGCACCCTCGCACGACAAAGAAAAGGCGAAAGACCGATGAACCACAAAAAACTGCTGTCTTTTGATGTTACGTACGGACGCTTGAAAAAGACGCCGCTGTCGCTTGTTGTTTTTTCCTTTTATTTCCGCACCGCGAGCCGACGGAGACGATCGTTATATTTTTCCGAGGTTCGCACAAATATCAGTAGAAATGGACGAAGGCGACAATCGGATAGGGAAAGCCAACAGTTGAAATTAAAAGCGTTTTTATTCCAAGTGTGCAGTGACGCCGTGGACGCGGCCGGAGTCGACAGGAAGTTTTTAATTTACATGTGCTTTTGCACACACGCGCACAAATGATGAAAAATCAGCGGGTGGATTTTACAGGAATAGGTGGGTGGTGGACCGCAGAAAAGTGCGCGAGACGCAATCCCCGTGCTTTTGTTGCGTTAGGTGGACGTTCACTCTTCTTTTAATATACAACTTTGAAACGAAAAGTATTCTTGACGCAATAATGCTCTGCAATTAGAATTTGCGATTCTGTCTACCTTATCATATCTTATCTGTAGCAATTTTAAAAATTCACACATATATCAGTATAGCAATACACTTCATCCTATCAAAGTATATTTGTCCGCTATATTTCCAATAAATCACCAGCTCTCTCTCCTTATTTGAGCGTAGAAACACAATCGCTACTCACTGCAGGCGCAATTCGACAATCGTCTTTTTTTTCGTCCTTTCCCTTTTCAATAACTCCTGCGTGTCTGCCGGGAGGGCATGATATAAATACGGCGAGGGGTGAATTACGAATATTTGGCAGTCGGCGCACGTTTGGTCCAGTTAACTGCGAATGTAACGAGTGGGGAACTACCGAAATCAGCTGATTTCTGATTCATCTTACAGCCTCACCCTCTTCTCAACGCTCCCTTATTTATTAATCGCAGGTTCCGCAGACGCTGTCGCTATTGTGTTAGATAGTAGACAACGACTTCTTGGGAGGTTTAATTTTTCATTCCCTGTGAACAGAAAAAAAATGAAATAGAAAAGGATCGAATGGCTGTTGCGCGATTCTAATGATCGTTACATTCTAAATTTTAGTAAGAATAGCCTAGATACTTTGCAAGAATTCTCGATAATAAACGAAAAATAAAAGATATGCAAAGTTCTTTTATAATTTATTAACGAATCGAATTTTTACGTTAGAGAGTTTGTTGTTTGTTCTTCGTCCTTGTATGCTAGTTATCTTAAATGTGTTAATTTGTTGGTTTCCCCATGGGGTAATAAGGAATAAGTAAAATCCGGTTTCTTTCTTAAAATAAGTTAACTTGGAATGCTATTCAACAATACAAAACCGTACTTTCTTCAGTACTTGACAAGCTGTGAATACTTACACATTGCCCGATCACCATTTAGATTATTAATTATTAATCCAATACAAATTAGTTAGTGTTGAATATTTGAACAATAATGGAGGCTATAACATTCAAGAATTGAAATACCGATGATGCTGTTAATCTTTATTCACAACGTTTTCCCTACAAGATGCTATCGCGCGCTTCTTTTTACCGCGTCGTTCAACAGTTCTCTAGCGATAGAACTGTTACAGCAAGAAACGTAATCGCCGAAAAACAATTGCTGCAGAAAATACTGAAATCGCGGTATTAGCTGTATGTTAAAATAAAAAAAAAAAACACAAAATCATGTTTGCTTGCTTCTCTTTTTTGTGTATTTTTTCTAGACGTTCACAATCATGTTTTTTGCGATTACAGCGCAATCTGTTACGAATCGAAAAAAGTTTCAAACAAAAACTACATACTTGATGGTGTAGAATCCGAATCTGCAATACAAAATGGGGATTCCTAGTTACGATTACAAAGTTATTAAGATCTTTTTTTGATTTGATGCAGTGTTTTAGAGATATTTCGTTGTCTCAAGATAAAACACTCATCCTGTAGTCTGTCCATATATACAAAGATCTGTCTAATGATGTTTACCGAGGATTACCCACTACCTGCTTCGACAGGTACCAAGAAGTTATGCAAATGAGGGAATGGTCCGTAATAGGAGAAATTGGACTTTTTTTAGGTAGAGAATAATTATGTTTCATTTAATATAATCCACCGCTTAACCCCAGATTCTCTCAAAATATACGCGATATAGTTCATAGTATTTCACTGTAGAGGTCGCTTGCTAAATTTGTATATAATATATATATACGTTTGATATACTTCTACGATTTTACGAGCCATTGCTATTTATCCGATATTATGTGAGGCACCTCTTGGTGACAATATCGCCAATTGCTTTATTTTACAATATGAACTATCCATGAATTCTATTTGCATCCACCGTGGTTAAGTTTTAAAGCGTTAGTAATTTCCCGATATACCTATATAGTTTTTATGCGACATATATCTTGCGATGCCTGCGTATGGTAGCGCATGTTATTCTTTTCTGTGAATCGGTCAATTCCAAAAAATAGTTATACACATCTTTTATTATCTTATAATAAAAGATGGATAGCATCGTAAAAACGATATCTTACCGATTTTAATCGGGCAGACTAAAAGCATGTGCAAAGCTAACAAACTCATGCGCAAAAATAACACACCGCTCAATAATTTTATATAATTTTTACAAAAATATTTGATTGGTGAATTATTTTTAAACATCATCAAAAGACACTGTAATGATAATTATCCATTGATACATCAATTAACTTTTAATCGATTTAAATTTCAACCTTACAAATTTACATACAAAGCAATATTATTGCAAATCTTAAAAGAATCTGTAAACAAATAAATTGGAGGATCAACACAGGACAGTTAAGTTTTTTGGGTGAAAGCTCACGCTCGCATAATTCCTAATGGGGAGGTAGATGGTTTAGCTCGGGAGTCAATAGGTAGCGACGAAGCTATACATAAAACACTAACCCGCTAGTTTTCTTCCATGATCGCTAGAATGAAATTTGGGCACGGTAGTTTTCCAGCACACCTCTATAGATTAAAGACAATTGATTCGCATGCCTGTGGTTACGAATTAGTTGACTTAAATCATTTGTTCCTCAGATGCCCAAAATATGAGTTAGAACGACGTGAGCTGATTGCCGGCTTACTAAAACATAAAGTAATCTTTCCAACAGCTGTAATAGCTTATTCTGCAATGCAATGATATTGAAGTTTATAAAGTACTAATTAATTTCATTAAGAAATGTGGAATTCAAATTTAATTTTAAATATTGGTGTTAATGTTATATTTTGTTAGTTAATGTGGCTGATGGGCTATGATCCCTTAAACGCAAAAAAAGCTAATAAATAAGAAAATACAGCTGAAATACAGCTGTCACAAAGTGTGTACGTTTAAATTTATCAAACAAAACATGTGGAGGCCGTGGATTACCGATGAACATTCAAGAAACGATGTATTCGTGGGTAGTAACATTTTGGTAAGCGAAGGTATTGATGCGACAGAAGACGATATTGATTTGGGGCACTGAAATACAACAGGTAATCCTGAATGTATACAATAATTTGAAGGGTTAGAATTATAGGGGCAAAACAGAGACAATTGTTAAAACACGCAAATTAATGGGAGCAATGTTCCATACGGAACAGTGGAAAAAATCGTTCAGAATGATACATTTAAAAGAAAAACAAGGAATGACAAGGGAAAATCGAAGAAAATTTAGCTAGTTTTCTTTGCTTATGCAATTCTCATTTCCTTTATTTGATTTATGTTTAGTTAATTTTAATTTTTAAAGTAAGTGTATAGTAGACGTTTAGCATAATAATCTTTGTGAATACGCCCCTGCGAACCACCCATACTCGAAGGGTTAGGCAAACATTTCTTTTCTGAAGTTTAAATGCTAGTTAATAAGTCAAATCGTTATATCTATTGGGTGACTTTTACTTGCGCAGGCTAATCAAATATTATTTTAATGATAATTACAAATTGAAAACGCAATCTGATCGCTTAAATCGACGCTGTCTTGTTAAGCAAACACACCCACATTCGCTCAGAACGGAAAAAAAGGATTTATTAAATCAAAAAGATATTTTATCAACCATTTTTTTTTAGTTAACGCACCTTTCCTCGGCTGAAGTAGTATTATTCGAATACGAGAAATATGCCTACCCTTTGCAAAAACTGCGTAGGAGTGAAAAATAATTGTCCTAAAAATGACATATCCGTATTGTATAATTTACGCAAACACATTCATTTAGCATATAGAAATAGTTACATTAGGATGAGTGCCATTTACAGCGCGAAAACTCAATTTCATGATGAGTTCGAGCGCCGTAAATAATCTAACGCACGACTTTTGTATTGGACTTTCTGCCCAGAAAAATATTTAGGAAACCTCATTTAAAAAAACTGCGGCAATGTAACAGCCCTTAAATGTGGATTGGTACCATTGCGTTTTGGCAACTCAACTCAGTCTTGTGAATTTTTCGTCAATAACAATTGAAACAACAATAGAAATATCGGTACATTTATCGGTGTTTTTTTTTAATAAAATTAAATCATATTATGGAGATTTTACATCGAAAGTAATCGTGAGATGAGGAAAAAAATATTATGCTGTTTAGGACACTTGGCCGGTAAACCACTTCTACTGTTACATTAACTGACAGGTAATGCTATGTTTATTTGTTTCTAATTTAATGTTGCAATAAAACTATTAAATTAAAGAAATATCAACTAACGTCTTCTGCTAGACAACGGTAACAACTAAGAAATGTAGAATATTAAAAGAGATCTATTAAAAAAAATCACGTTTCACACAAAAGACATGTTAAAATTAAGAGAAATACATTAATATTAAGTATAATACTAAAACCAAAAAAATACGTTGTTGAAGCGTGACAAAGTCTTTTACTAAATGAGTGGAGAATTTGCAGATGCATGTTGGTGCGACTTTAATCAATAATTTTGAGACATCAAAGAAATATTATTACTAAGCAAATGATTCATAAAATTTTAATATAAGAGTGTAAATGTATTCAAAATTTTGTTTATATCAAAACAAATATTTATATAAATACCCGAAATATTGAAAATATAAAAACAATATTTAGAATGTTTAGCAAATATAGCTACAAGAAAGGCTTTGAAATAGAACCTTTTAGATTCACTAGCAAAATCAAACTTCGGTAACTAAATAAAAATCTCACAATGAAACTAGAATTAATTTAATCTTTTTCTTCTGCTGACTCATTGGCATATTGGACGTACTTCTGATATACAGTTATAAATATTTCATATATTTTTGATTTTCTTGTATACTACAAGGGTTTTATGCGAACACGGAATTTTGGTGGCAGCGCCGGTACATAAAATTTATAGTTTCTATGATCCTTCAAGAACGGAAAATTTCTGTGTTTTTGAATGACCGAAGAGATAATATTAGAAGAGTTGACCGACACAAACAATATGCAAATAATTTTAAATCTCAAAAAATTTCCAATGTCTTCAGAACTTGACGTTCTCACCCCATGTTTACTTAGGTATAGACGTGCCTTAAGATAGATCATTTACAACTATTTGTTTTTTAGATATGGTTATTTTTTCATGTGGATGTAGCCACATGAGTTAGTAAAAAAAATATTTCATTGTGATAAGTTAGCACAGTGTTTCATATACACATGTAGGGGATATGATAACTGAAGTACGTAACACCCTTTACATTACATTATATTGCATCAAATGGTAATGTAAGCGTAGTTCAGTTAATACGGTGATGAATGCTCAATGAACTATAAAATATACAAAACACCGTTCTACTGTCTATTATCGCCATGAGGGCCATTTGTTTAGTTTTTATGACTGGTTATTTTATATTCCAAAATGTTAAACTACCATTCGCTTCTCTACTTTTTCTTTACTCTACCCTTTTGCTAATTTAGTAAGCAGTAATCGTAATGCATGTTACTTTTCTACAAGTAAATTTCGGAAATAGACTCAGTTTTAAAATTCTTCCAGATGTAGACGCAAAAAATTAAAAAATAAATGTGGAAGTTGATAGCATTAGAATTCACGAAAGTGATGACGAATCAAAACGAAATACACCACCCCATGTATATCTAAACGTGATGAATGGTATTCAATTAACTTTGAAGCCCTTATAGTTTGAAACTGCAAGCAAAAGGATGAAGTAAAAAGTATCAACTTTGGTAAAGCCCAAATGTTGATAATCGCACTAGGAAGAAGGAAAACAATGAGCTGTAGATCCACCAAATAAAGGAAGAAAGGGAAGAGCTTAGAAAAAAAAACAACAGAAGACATTACATGTATAATACACGAAAAAAGTGTGAAAAAGGTACAAGTATGAATATATTTTACTGATGTAACATTAGAATTTTTTTAAATTTTATTCTACTCGTTCTTTTCATGTAATTATACACGTATCCATTTGCTGAAAAATAATGGGACAATTTCAGACGAATACCTGTGCAAGTAAGTTTCTTTAAGTGATAAACTTTAATAACTTTTTGTTGTTTTTTATATTGATTAAAATATGGGTCCAATTTTATTTGTGCAAACTATTTAAATTATTATTAAAATTTATTAAAACTTCTCCTAGACCCCAATAACAAAGCTATCATTATCAGCAGAAACACTGAACTAGTTAAGCATGACGGCAGTCAGCCATGACCGTGATCATTGTACCATGAGCTTGTTTAGGTATAAATTAAAGTAGTTTTAGTGTAGTTATTCAGTTCAGTGTTTCTGCTGAAGATCTCTTCAGTGAGGATGGATATAATTTGTATGAAACCGTTAAAATTTCACAGACATTTGACTTTTCTTAACTTTCTCTATTTTGACTCTGGCTAGAATCCAACTTTTGTAACTTGCATGGTTTTACAAACGACAAATAAATAAATCACAGGTAATACCATTGGGGTTACAAAAGACCCCACTTATCAAATATGCTATTATCTCTTTTTAGTCATTTCTTGAGAAAAAAATTATTCTTTTAAAAGAAAAATACATGTCGTTTCTACTTTCCTTTGTGTTGATACAATTGGTATTGTGGTGATTTACTCCTTCGGTAATGATGTCTAGAAAAAGATCAGTTCATCTAGGTAAGAAAGGTGCGGTAAATATTTTGCTTCAGTGATTTGGAGAATCAAAGATGATGGTGAAAGCAATTAAGTGTTGCTGCTAGCTCAGATGATAGCGATGGAGAAGATTTTACTAAAGTACAATCAGAATACGAATGTGAAAATTACGAAATGTAATGCCTCAGGAAGGAGAGCTTACACAAAAGGAAACGTGGACACCATTTGTAACACTTTGTGACTATTTTTTGAAGATGTTATTGTAACTCACGTCGTCCACTACATGAAAATTTAAGGAAAATTCTGGAATTCGAAGAGTTTCTTCTTTTTATTAGATTGTTGATATTGGCAGGAATGTACAAACATTATAACGAAGGAATTATAAATTTGCAGAACATAGAAGTTAGGGGCCCTATTCAAAAAAAAAAAAACTATAAGCAGACACTATCAATGGCCAAGAAGTAAGAACAAACCATGGCAAAAGCCTTACTCTGGGAGGATCTGGTAAGAAGTCCCAAATATATACTGGCAAAACATGAGATTAGTGTGAACAAAACCAAGGCAAGCGAATTGCCTTGGAGCTAACTAAGTATTTGGAAGAATCAAGTGAAAATGTAACCAATGTCAATTTTTTCACGAATCTAAATCTTGCAGCAACAATGAAAAAGAAAAAAATATCTTTGCTAGGTACAATTCAAAAAACAAATAATGAACCGGAACTTTCCCAGCAATTAGTGACAACGCGTAAATAACAAAAGTATATTATCATATCAAAACGAAGCCTTGTTAGTATTACTCCACCATACGTGATAGTGGTTCTTGAAGATAAACAGAAGAAAATACAAATAATGCCTGATTACAATGAAACAAAAGTAGACACCTTATATAAGCTTCTTTGGATATACACCGTGGAAAAACAAACAAGAAGCCCACATCTTGCAACGGAAATGGAAAAGACAATTTCCCTAGGTACATTTCGAAAGAATAAACCAGAACTTCGTCAAAATTAGTGAATTTTTGGAAAAAAAAATTCTTTATCAAGACAAAGACCTTTTACTATCCAAGAAGAGAAAAATATTTTCACTCTGCTGTCTACCATGGATGATAGTGGTGGAGTTCTTGACGATAAACAGAAAACGCTGCAAATAATTGTTGATTACAATAAAACCAATTCAGATATAAACACCGTGAAAAAACAAACAAGAATATTGTCGGTGATAATTTTTTATAACATGTTGGATAGAAGTGCATTGAACGCTTACATTATGTGGGTTCATTTCAACGATTAATCGGCAAAAAGCTAATTACAAAAAAACGGTAATTTTTGGAGCAGCGAGGAAAGGAATTAGTCACTAATGGAACAAACGCGGAACATGCTTAAATATCGCAACCGTCCTTACAAAATCAAGGAATTAAAGGTGGCACAAGCTGCAAATATCCCAGAAATTTGGACAGAAAATATTAGAGTTACAATAGATTAATTTACAGTAATCATAGATATATAACTTGCTTCTAATGTAAATAACTGAGTTTTTTTGCAATGCAATAGGGTTGGGAACCATGGTTTTTTTTTTAGTTTTATTTTATTCTAGGAAAAATCAAATTAATACGAGTTTACAGGTTTTTTGTTTGAGATTCGTACTCTTAAAATAAAAGTTTTAAAAATGTATATTAAAAAAAAAATAGCCCAACCTCACAACTGCTCCGCTCAATAAAAAATTTGAGATTCTATTTTGGGCCAATAAAAAAATAATTAGCGGCTTGGCATTCGCCGATTGCACAATCTGTGTCTCTGTCTCCGCTGTCAGTTAATGTGTCAAATTTTCAATTGTGACAATGGGTTGTTTTGATTGGAATTACGTTTATAGTCGGTGTTGTTTTTAGAAGGATATCATTGGTAAAATCTACATTTGTTGGAAAAATATTTCATAATCATAATGTCATCAATAGATGATAAATTTTAGTCAGTAACTATTTCAAATTCACAAACTAATGTAAGTTGTCTGTGTTAAATAACCTATTTCATTTGTATAAATCCTATAATAACAATACCCTTACAAAACTTGCTTTAGCATTTTTAAAAACTACTTAATACTTAGTAATTGCGGCAATGTATTGTAATATCACGCAGCTATTAAATAGTCATGCTAAATGTCACTTAACTCAGGTGAAAACAAAAACCGTCAGCGTTTTGTTGGCCAAAATAGTTGTGACGTCTTGAGACATAATTTGAAGTTTTTTTACTCACAAATATGAAAGCCAAATGTTGAATTGTTTTAAGTATTCATCATCGAATAACACAAGCATGAAATCAAGACATTAAGTCCTTTTTTGTATAACTTGTTGAAGGACGGGACCCTATTATATTTAAAACTTTTTTAAACATACATTAAAATATTAAAAGAAAGTTTTGGGGTCACGATAGATTCCACTGGTATTACGTGACAGAAAAAAATCTCTGCTAGTATGAAGACTAAAAAAACATTGAAATTTGTTTCTGTTACGTCTAAGCGCAATAACTACAAAACTAAGTTAAGCAAAGTAAATTCGCCAAAGTTATAACTAATTTCACTAAATTTCAAGCCAAAATTATTACGTTCTGGTTGTCCTTAAGAGAAGCGAAGAGATGGTGAAGCAAATAATTACCTATTATTTGAGAGTATAATCAAATTACTCGAGCAAAACCACAACCTGCGGCTCGAAACTCGTGAAGATCAACTCGAAGTACGACCGACAAATAGCTGATAAATTTGGTCAGTAACTATTTCAAATTTAGTTGCCTGTGTAAAATAATCTGTTTGATTTGTATAAATCCTATAACAATAATAGTCTTAGAAAACTTGCTTTAGCATTTTTAAAAACTGCTTAATACTTAATAATTGCCCAATATATTCTAATATCACGCCATTATTAAATAATCACACTAAATGTCACTTAAACACTAACCAAAAGCCATTAAATGATACCTAACGTATATGACACTAGGTGAAAGCAAAAACTGCAAGCTTTTTATTGGCCAAAATAGTTGTGACGTCTTAAGACATAATTTGAAGTTTATTATTTTTGAATTTTTTTACTCACAAATATGAAAGCCAAATGTTGAATTGTTTTAGGCATTCGTCATCGTACAACACAAATATGAAACCAAGCCATGAAATCCTTTTTTGTATAACTTGTTGAAGGGTCCGATCCTATTGTATTTAAAACTTTTAAATATGTAGTAAAATATTAGAGAAAAGTTTTGGGGTCACGGTGGACCCCAGTGGTATTACGTGATAGAAAGGACTCTCTGCTAGTGTGAAGATTAAAATAAATAAAATTGAAATTTGTTACTGTTATGTCTAAGCGCAATAACTACAAAACTAAGTTAAGCAAAGTAAATCCGCCAAAGTTATAACTAGTTTTACTAAATTTCTAGCTAAAATTATTACATTCTAGTTGTCCTTAAGTGAAGCGAAGAAATGGTAATGCAAATAATTACCTATTATTTGAGAGTATAATCAAATTACTCGAGCAAAACCACAACCCGCGACTCGTAACTCGTAAGGATCAACTCGAAGAGCGACCGACAAACTGGCAAAAGTCGTGCGCGATAAAAGAAAAAAAAAAACAAAAGCGTCCGGCGACCAACTGCGAGCAACGAGGCACGACCGAACGTACGACAGAGCGCGCTTTTTCCCGCAAAGTTCTTTTCGCGACGCGAGGCGACCTGACATTAAGAAATAGTATAAAAGTGCGTCGTGGGGTATTCGCGGGACGTCTGGGGTCTGGGGGTGCCGCAATGGTGTGAGGAAATGGGCGTGGCATGTTGAGGTAGACCGACACCACCGTCTTCGCCACCAACCAGGAAAGACGCCGGATTTTTACCCTCAAACCAGCGTCGTTTCTTCGAGGTTTACCAAAACCTACGACGCAAGCGCCCCGACGTCTTTCGCCTTTTTTACCGCAACCTTCTCTTTCTTGGCAACGGGTCGACCGCTGTCGGCCTCTCGCTTCGCGCTTTCTCCTCTAGACGTCTTCAAGATTTTTTGCTCGTATCTCTTTCTCGCCAACTTCTTACACAGTATCTCATCTCTGCGCGAGGCTCGGGAGCGTCGTACTTTCGTTGACACGTCAATAGATAGCGCTCGCCGTCCTTCTTGCTCCCACACATCGCACAAACGTGCTTCTCTATCGTTTTATGCCGTATATAAAGGTAAGACGCAGATGACATTTCTCTATCAAACGGAGTTCTCGTCTCCGCTGCGAGATACCCTGATTTTTTTTTGTGTTCTTCTTTTCAACGGTCGTCTTCTCTTTGTAGGAAAGTCGTTTTTGTTTAAAAAGTTTATACTTGTCTCAGGGTTTTTGTTTATGAATTTTTAAGGCGTGAAGGTAATTTGTCGCTTCTGTCTTTCGCTTTGCTCCGTTGCCGCTCTGTTTTGTATTTCGAACATATATCGCGCGAGCACTGAAGGAATTACCCTCATTTTTTATTCAGATGATGCTAGAAAATGTAGAAAAGGGTATCCGCTACGGTTACTCATTTATTTGACATTTGCATAAAAAATCAAAGCGACGTGCTTTGCATTTTTTTTTTTGAAGCCATTTTATCCTTAGAGCAACATAACTTGAGTGCTTACATATGCATGCACTTTATGTTTATTTATGAATTAAATATGTTACATCAATTAATGATGTTTCGTACATCTCCTAGATGAAGAAAAACAAATAAAACTCTCAGAGGAAATGAAATATCTTGATATCATCCTAGACTCCAACCTTCCTTGAGATTGACAGCTTCAGTTAAGACCTAATATGATGTACTAGACATGCATCACGGTAGTCAGATTTGTGATCACTTGTATATTTCTAGTATAGTGGACAAAGGTGCACCAGCAAACTGCTGTAATTGAACTTAGCAAGACACAGAGGCCTGCGTGTTTAAAAATAACAAGAGCAACGAACACTACTCCTAGAGAGCAATGGAATGCCTCCTAAATCTCTCTCCTCTCCATTTGGTGATAATGGGCGAAGCAAAAATAGGGCATCTTAGATTGCAAGAACTACCAACTGGCAGATATGAGCGATTGACACACAATAAAATTATTCATCGTGTGGAAGGCAATCCTTTTGGTAATGAAATCGGACCACATCTTTTTAACAAAAATTTCTAAATGGAAATCACGGATCAGATCAGAAGCTGGAATCAACCCGACTACAGAGACAGGTTCGGAGAATTGGTCTGGTTTACAAATGGATCAAAAAACGAAAACGGCACTGTAGCTGGAATCTACAGCAAGGTGAGTAATACAATGATCATCTTTTCACTAGTAAAATATGCCACGGTCTTTCAAGCAGAAGCATACGCAATATTACATTGTGCAACTGAAATCAATCAGAAGGCTTATGAAAATAACTGAATCTGTATTGCGACAGATAGCCAGGCAATACTGAGGACCATCAAAAAAGAAGGCTGAGAAACTACTGCAACTCAGTAGGAATCATCTTCGCATCGTAACAGGCCTCCTACCAGGACACTGTAGACTGAAACACACCTACAGAAAAATCGGATCAACACTGCAGATACCAATACAAACTGTGTAATGAGAGAACAGAGAACGCTTACCACTTTCTTCGTAAATGCCTGGCTCTGGGACTTAAAAAAATATACAACTTTTGGCAAGCCAAAAATGAACCCAGAGGATTGCTTCGATGAACTAGTCAGACACCTGTACAGATTATTGCAGGGTACTAGGATTCAGGAATAGCTGATATAATTTAGTGGCTAAAAGAAATGGAAGACTAAACACAAAAAGCCAAAGGACTGCAGTGTTTGCGGCTGTGACAAGAAAAAAAGGAAGGGTAGCTTATAGAAGAACTACAATTCACTCTATGTTTCATAAATAGTAGTAAATTGAGATTTTGCGAAGTCGTGCGCTCGATTATGTCGCTCAAAACTGTAATGTAACGGAATTCGTGGAGCGGTTGCTTACCGGCTTACGGTTTTTTTGCGAGAAAGAGTACAGGTAGTAAAATCGAAATTGTACAAACAATAACGAGATTCATCGTTGCGTGAATCTTGATTTGCCAGCAGAAATAGGTGTACCGCAAGGTAGCGGATTAGGTCCCGTAATCTTTTTAATTTTCGTAAATGATATCAGTAACTTTCTTCGAGATTTTGATATAATTAACTAGTTTGATATTAAACAGCATACAAACATGTTGTTACAAAAAATGGCCTCCTGGTTTGCAAATAACAAATTATTAATTAACAACAGTAAAACAAAATATTTCATATTTCACAGTATTCGTAATAAAACAGGTCGTAGTTCGCATGTTATTGCATAAAATAATGAAATAGAGCGTGTTAATGAAATATTTTTTTTGGGTTTAACTTTAGATGAAAACTTGTCGTCGAAAATGCATAAAGTTACAAATAAATTAAAATTAAAGTCTATTTGCTACAAATACGGATTTAGTTATACGTTACAATTTTTAACTAGTTCAGGTAATTCGTTATCTGAAAGGTTTATGAGCCATTTATCTAAAATAATTGGTTGTTTATTTAAGAGTATTTACATTTTTTAAGCTGTTTAGATTTAATCTCATTAAATTCCCTTCTCACATAATTGTTCGTTGCAATAATACAATTTCTTAAATGTATGTGAATCTACTGAACTTTGTATATGCCCTAACAGCCACAAATATACCAGAGATATTTTTAAAAACATATTTGACAAATATTTTTCGTGACAGGTTTTTAAATATATTTTTTATGTTTTCTCTAAATATAAATAAAATATACAATTGAAATGTTTACTCCATATTTTAGATCAATGTAAGTTTGATATTTTTGAAAATATTTGTAAAATATTATTTATATGAAAATTGAGATTTTTTTATGCAATCATACAAAGCTATTTAATTTGCCAGAATGAACTAAAATTGTTTGTAGACCTTGTTTAGGAGCTAAAATAATTGCAGCGAGGTAACTGCTATATGCATCCATTCACACCAAATCAAAAGCAATAATATAATTCATAATCCAAAACGATATATACTTCTACTTTGTCTATTCCGGATTATGAATTATATTATTGCTTTTGATTTGGTGTGAATGGATGCATATAGCAGTTACCTCGCTGCAATTATTTTAGCTCCTACAGAATATAATTACCTTTTATGTAAACGCAGATATAGTAGTAGAAGTTACAGGGCTCAACTTAGATACTAACTAATTCATAATTCTAGATATATATTATCTAATTTAATGTTTAAACTATCATTTTAAATAGGTACTTAATATGTATGCATATTTTACCCATTTTATTATTATTATTATATATTATTATTATTAGTCCTACGCACCAAATGCACAAAAGCAAAAATTAAACCTTTATTTTTTTATATGAAATAAATATTTACAGAAATACAAAGCAAAATATTCTTGCAGAGTTAAGAAAAATATATTGAGAAATCATTTGCAATAAAATATAATTAAAGCTACATAACATAGATATTTGTAAAACGTATTCCTAAGGTTGGCGATTGTATACAAAATTTTCTAAGCCAAAAATTTGTCGAAGATATTGAAATAAATTTTTTTATAAGTATATTAAGATTTAGATAAGAATTAAAATAATATGTTTATTTTTGATATAGGCGCAGGATACCTTTTGAGGAAGAATGCCGCACGCATCAGAGTGGTCAGGTTTGGCCAGCACCAGCGATGAAGGAACCCTCTTACTTCAAATGCCGGACATTGGCTCAGGGCAGGTACATTTCTCGCAGAAATCCTAGTAGGAGAAAATTGCCTAATAGTTATGTAGATACAACTATGAAAATGAATGAATTGGCAAAAACAAAAATACTTTTAAAAAATTACAGTACATATTACTACATTTAGTTAACAATGTTAAAAAAACTACTGTATAGTAGTTATGCAACCCTGCGTGCACGTTAATTTTGGACCAAACCGAATCCCAATAATTTTTCCGATCTTCTTGTTGATATATCAATGAACTTGGATTACAAATACTTATAAAAGTCTTATTAAGTAGATTGCAAGTGACATGCGGGATGCTCCAAGGCTCAATCTTAGGTCCTTTATTATACATTACCTTTGTGAATGACTTGATTGATTATTTGTTCACATAGAGTTCGAATATTGATGTAATTTGCTATGTGAATGATACCAACATTTTAATTTATAATGAAAACTGAATCTATGGGATGTTCTCATTGACGATTTATGCAACAAACTTAGACAACACTGTTATGCGTTAAAATCTATTTCTCAGCAATGTAGCAAGGAAGTGCTAATGATAGTTTATCACTCTACAATAGAAAGTCTCATTAAATATGGCATCATAAATTGGGGAAACAGCACGCACGCTTCTAGAGTATTTTTATTGCAAAAATATGCAGTAAGAATAATTGAAAAATTAAATTGAATGCAGTCATGTAGATCAGCATTTCAGAATTTGAGTTTACTGACTGTGTCGGGTTTATATATATTTGCTACCTGCTGCTATGTACATAAGAATTTAAACAATTTTTTTATCTACACAAATCAATCATGGCTATGATAGTATTATTGCAGCCAGCGAGCCATCGCACTAGTAATTATCAAAAAAGTTTTATTTTTCATGGCTGCAAATTATAGATGCAATAATTTGTGTGCAGAAATTAGGAACTCTCCCAACCAACAAAAACTTAAAGCGTTTCTTGTGGAGAGGAACTGTTACTCAATTGGAGAATTTTTTTTATGTAGTATTGTTTCACATGTTATATGCATGTACATATTTTGACTATGTTGATGCTATGCAGCTTCCAACTATAAAATACTACTACTATTAACCTACATTTAAGTAAAATAAATACACAGTAAAAAAATAAAATGTTCTTTCGAGCTGAAATCGATAAATTTTTGATCTGCCAAAATCTGTTATAAATACTTAATATTCAAATTCAAATATTTGATTTCGATATGTAAGTGTCTTCCTACTAATCGTCTTTACTTCCTGAAGGGAAAATTATGATAGGAATACACCTTTGAAGGACCAATGCTTCTGCACCACCTAGAAATCGTCTGGTTGTTTACTGTGTCATTTTATATCTTTTTATAAAAAAAAAAAAATTGTTTAAATCATGACAGTACGTATATTTGCGCGAACTAATTCTATTATTGGAAAATCCATAATGTTTCTGAAGTCATAGCAGGTACCGAAGGAAAACGGTCTAGCAATTTACATAAAATCTCGAAATGCTAAAGTATTTCGAAGATTTCAATAGACAATGACTGCCTGACATTTAGATCCTCGAGCATTGCTTCCGTATATAGTTCAAAGCATTGACGACGACACTTCGCTGATTTCCCCGGACGCTGTTCGGCCGTTTTTTCCAACACGTTCTTATAAATTATCGGCCATCGGACACGAAACGCGTCAAGAATCGACGAAGAGCCGTACGCGGACGTGCCGACAGCCGAAATCGAAACAGCTTATGTAGTAGGTACGTTCCGTGTTGCCTCCTCCGTTCCTAAAGGTTATCCTCCGTTCGCGACAAAAGGGTTAAAACAAAACAAAGGAGCTTTTAAGCGGGATTAGTATAGGGAATTTCAAGAAGGATTAAACTGCAAAGGATAAAGATTCCTTGCGTGCGCCGTTGACGCGACGAAAGGAGACGGGAATAGTTTTTGAGCGGGAATTATAATGTTCGAGCGGGACACGGCGACGGCGGTAAACTGCGGCCAGACAGAGACCGGCTTTGTGGATATTATGTGACAAATTGCGCATTATTGAAAGAAGCGTAGAGAAAGGGGGAGCGCGCGCGAACGGAAGTTACGGCGAACGGGGACACGTATTAAGGAGAAAGAGGTGCGAAATGGGGTATTTAGCGCACCGACTGACGTGGGGGATTGTTTTCAAAGTTTAAGGGCCGGGCGCCTCGTTTGGAAAATGTAAATCACAATAGTAGAAAGTCGAGTCACATATTATATAAGGATTTCATCTCAAAAATATTGTCTAAATACTTGTCATTGCGAATAATTATAATTTCAAGAAGTTTGAGACAAAAAAAAATGAAATATCCAATTCAGATTCATTCTCGCACACAAGTTATATCAAAAATATGATAAACAAAGCTGCGATTTACAGGAAAGAATGAAGGAAAGTTTCTAAAACCCTAAAGTCTAATGTAACTTATGTTAAATGCTCTTGACAAACTGCTGGAGAGACACAAAGAATAGCGCATATTGGCTACTACTAGGGATGCTCATTTTGGCAATTTATTCTTTATTAGCTTGACCCAATTCGGCTCATCCCGTCGCATTTGGCAGTCCAGCCTACCCCAAGCCGCCCATAGCACATTGGAATGAAATTATAAAATGTGGACTTAGGGAAAACTAATCGCTGTATGGTATTTTATATATATGTATATATATAGAGGTTAAAACGGAAAAATTCAGCTACTGATTCTGATGTTCCAATATGTTGGTGAAATAAATCAAATTACTTGTTCCGAAATGAAACAAGAATTAGGTTTCAATAATGTATATTTAATTAAGGCTTTGTTACGTTTCGGGACCCTCGCAAATTTGCCCCTTCTTCAGACCTAAATGATGGAAAATTACAATTTTACAAAACTTATTAACTAAAAATAATGAAAGGGAACTTACAGTCGCCCAAAAATTACGGTACTAGAAACAAAATGGTGGCCTCATATCCGAACTGACGAAGTTAAAATTTTTGTCTTGAATACCTAACATTGGTCTTCTAATTAAAAACTCGGACAACACCAATTAACACACATTAAAATTGAAGTAGAGATAAAATTTGATGTAAAAGGGACAAAACTACAGATTAAAAGCTGAAGAGGCCAAAACAGCCCGAGGATGGAGAGAGACTGCGGGAAAATCTTTTTTGTTTAATAGTTTAAAATTTTGACAGAAAATGTTTAAATGTAGAAGTATATACGGCGGACTCATAAAGTCGCAGTACCAGAAATAAAATTTAAGTTATATTTTAATTTTTAAATTGTGTATTAAATTTTTGTAATTATTAACTGTATTTTGTGTTTGTTCTTTAGAATTTAGATTGTTTTTTATTTTATATATTGCTAAACTTTCCAAAAATACCCTTTTATTGTAGTTATTCTCGCAAAATAAAAATTCATTCGAAAAATCATTCAAAAAATCATGACTGATTCTCATGATTCTGTTTTTCATTGCCAGGACTAAGCCAATCTTATAACGCGTGGGACAGCAAGATTGATAGTTAAGCAATCTGTTTGAGTTCGTCCGTTTTTCCCGCAGTCTCTCTCCATCCTCGGGCTGTTTTGGCCTCTTCAGCTTTTAATCTGTAGTTTTGTCCCCTTTTACATCAAATTTTATCTCTACTTCAATTTTAATGTGTGTTAATTGGTGTTGTCCGAGTTTTTAATTAGAAGACCAATGTTGGCTATTCAAGACAAAAATTTTAACTTCGTCAGTTCGGATATGAGGCCACCATTTTGTTTCTAGTACCGTAATTTTTGGGCGACTGTAAGTTCCCTTCCATTATTTTTAGTTAATAAGTTTTGTAAAATTGTAATTTTCCATCATTTAGGTCTGAAGAAGGGGCAAATTTGCGAGGGTCCCGAAACGTAACAAAGCCTTAATTAAATATACATTATTGAAACCTAATTCTTGTTTCATTTCGGAACAAGTAATTTGATTTATTTCACCTATATATATATATATATATATATTGCTGTGTTTCATAAGAGGAAAGCTACCAACCATATTGAAATGCAATTACTATTTTATGTACACACCTGTTTGTAAGTCCAGTATAATTTGGATTAATTTACACTAGTAGTCATGGAAGTTGAATATAATTTATCGTCTGGCAACTGTACGATAGCCTGGTATCCTAGGTATCTATTTTAATTGAATGGGGAGTGACTTAATGTGATTCGTATAAAGAAAATGTATGGAAATTCTTGGTTACGTGTTGATAGTTGATAAGAAAGTCTTTAAAAAGCTGTGTCATTTCTCATCAGATATAAATGAATTAAACCATATTGCGGGGGTATATCTGGTATTGAAGGGGATAGATTCACAAATTTGGTGTTTACTATATCTGGGTACTTGTTCTACATGGGAGTGTGCATGTGTTTGCTGTTCCGAGTCTAATCATAGATACTCTGGCATCTGTCTGAACCGATAAACGAGGTATCTGGTCAAAACATTGTTTAAATTATTACATAAATGAATGTATAACTTCTATAATATTTTGAGGTTATTATTTCGTATGAGATTAAAATTCTGAGCTTTTATAAGTTGACAAACGTGGTTGGTGATTTTCTATTCTCTTATGATAGCGCGGGATATTTTAAAAGTTCCTTTTTGAATTAAGGAATCTAAATTATACTGGATAATTGATAATACTTGTTTGAATATCCCAAATAACTATACTCACCTTGAGGGAAAGAGTTCTCATGCTATTCATTTATTTCTGATATAAACTTATTAATGAATTATACATTAATGATTGCACTGTTTTATTAAAGAAAGTTATTTATTTATTTTTCTTATGCTCGTAAAAGGCATATAGCCGGGAAATCACAATAATATATTGCAAGGTTGATGTTACACTGCGACCTAAAAGATCTATTGTGTCCCCTGTTCTTGCTGTTTTACAGCTGGCCTTCCAATCCTATTCCTTTCAGAAAGTATAGGATATCAGAAGGCCCCAAGTTAGGTAAGTTCTCTCTCTCTTCGATTTCACGTGCTCCCAGGTGCAACGCACTTGAAAAATGCTACGCAATTTGAGAGGAGATGGATGCCATCCTTTTCCCCAATCTGCTCCAGTCATTTTGCTCCTCCCTTTGTTCCTCCCTTGTGAGGTACTCTCACTTTGAAAGTGGAAGGCTGCTTATGGAGATCCTGTTCCAATTCCTGTTTATTCGCGGTGTCGTCCCGCTAGTAAACGTCCTCCTTCATGGTTGATCTCACGAGTAGCTAGGGAAGAAAAGTTTCATCTCCACAGAGCCTGCAATAGGCTACTTTGTCGCCATCTGAAAGGTGCTAGCGAAAAGACACTAAACAGATTAACACATTTATCATAAACAAAATTAGAGATTAACAATACATGCCTATCGATGACAATAATTACCTTAAAACACAAACAACTTAATATCCAATCCACTCATGATGTGAAATTCTTGACGATGGATTACTAGAATATAAGTTGATGTTTGGGCTGTTGGATTGTTTAAATCCCGACGTTTTTTAGGCTACCTTGATGACGACAGTAAAAACCTGGGCGAAACATGCTTTAAACAATCCAACAGACGATAGAAACAGCCCAAAATGAACTCATAATCTAATACACTGATCACAACAACTAATTAAAAAGAAAAATACAGTTCCACTAAGCAATTTCTTGCTTGTCAGTGGAAAATAATGTTCAATTTGAATTATTATTAGTTTCTCTTCGTATGTAGGTACCTAAAGATTTACAAAGTTGTTGGAGGTTGTACTGCAACAGTTCTCCGTATCTTAATATACTTACAAAGATACCCTATCGGGCCGTGAATATTTATAAATACTGACTAAACTTGTGCATAGCAATTCGCCGTAGTTGCCAAACATATTGCAGTGAGGGTGGCAAACCACACCCCTAAGTAGTAATTATTGTTATTCTACGGAAGTCCTGTGCATTTCGTTGGAAACACATGATTACGTCCTCGGAGAAGGGAGAGGCTTCCTTGACTAAAACTATTAGAATCATACATTCTTCAATTTTCTTAATGAGTCTGAATCATTCATTTGTTTCTTATTAGCCGATTTCCTCAAGGCTTCTGGACCGCTGCTGCATTTGCTTGTTACTTCGGAGTTGTGATAAAAGGAGAATAAATAAATAGTGTAACTGAACCTATTTGTCACGTGACCGACAGTATAGTGCACTGTTTATGACGTTTATAGCCACAAATAGTAATTGGAAATTATCCGGCGCCTCCACCAAAATGCCCTGAGCCGGGATACGTATGTAAGCTCTCATTTGGCACGGCACCCAAATTTATTCTAATAATATAATAACTATACCTACCTTGTATACGTCGGTGGGATGAGATTCAACCGAACGGAAAAGATACACCTAATCTCTTTATTAACGCTAGCAGAGACTCCTAGAGGAGCATCTCATATAGTCCCCTATCGAAGAGTTTCCTCACCGTCAGAATTTCTAACAGAACCTCCCTTGACTAAAACTATTGCAACTGTACAGGGTTAGGCAAATGTATCGGTCCATTCAAATATCTTGAATATGGCTTATTTGATTTTAATAAAACTTTTCACATTTAATTAAATGCAAATCGGGGATTCGATGAGCATATTTATATCCGAATCAGATTTCCAGTTTAGCCGGAAATGATGTTAACTTCTTTATTTTAAAGAAAACACCTGTATATTTTTACGAATTTCAATAGAACCCTGCTTCAGGAGTATAGTACTAAGGTTTAGCACACCTACGTTAAATAACGAATGCGATGATACTTAATTAAGACTTATAATGCTAATTTTATTAAAACAAGAAAGTTGAACACAAAAAATATATAAACAAAACCAATTTCAGTTAAGAAAGTTTTCGAAATGATCACCATTTACTTCTTGACAACACGCAAGTCTACGAACAAATTCCTGAATGACATTTCCAAAGTCTCCTCACGAACTAATTGCACTTTCTCAATCATTTTCTTCCGTACCTCGTCTAAATTATGCGGTCGTCTAGTATAAACCACAGATTTTAAATAACCCCAAAGGAAAAAAATCTAGTGTATTTAAATCTGAAGACCATGGGAGCCATTCAATGGATCCTCTACGACCACTCGACCTGTTGGAAATGTTTCTTTTGAAAAACTTCTAGCATTAAGGGCATAGTGAAGGGGTGCTTCATCTTGTTGGAGGCCAACATTTGCAGTTAATTTCCCATCTTCCACAATATTAGGAACAACCTGATCGCGTAAACGACCTAAACATCTCTGTCCATTTAGTGCACCATGAATGGAAAAAGGGGCCAATAATACTAGCCCAAAAGTTTTTTTTTTAAGATGTTGCGTTTGCGTTTCTAACATCCAGTGAGACTTATCTGTTGACCTATATCAACCATAGAGTCGGGAACCATTTTTTTTTAAAGAAAAGTTTAAAATTTCTACTAATTTACAGGTTTTTTTTTGTTTATGAGATTAGTATTTTTAAAGGAAAAACAGTTTGAAATGTATATTTTTTAAATATGTTAGTGCAACGTCACAACTGTTCCATCCGATAAAGGATTATAGTACGTGTTATTTTTAGAAAGACCTCGTCCCTAAAATCTAGATTTGTTGGAAAAATATTATACAATCATATCATAATGTCATCAATAGGTGGTAAATTTTGGTCAGTAACTATTTCAAATTCAGGATATATTGTAGGTTGTCTGTGTAAAATCATGTACTTGATTTGTATAAAATTTATAACAACAATAGCCTTATAAAACTTATTTGAACATTTTGGCAGACTAACTTAATAATTGCTCAATGTTTCTATTATCACGTAATTATTAAATCACCATACTAAATGTCACCTGAACACTAACCGAAAACCATTAAATGATACCTGACGTATGCGACACTGGGCAAACGCAACAATCTTCATTTTTCTATTGGCCAAATAGTTGTGACGTTTTAGGGGATAATTTAAAATTTATCATTATTTGAATTGGCTTGACTCACAGATATGAAACCAAAATGTTGAAGTGTTTTGCACATTCGTTATCGTATAACACAAAAATTAAGTCGCTTTTTGTATAACTTGTTGAAAGACCCGGCCCTATTGTGGTGATTAACGGTACATTAACATCATTTCCGGTTAAGCCCGAAGTCTGATTCGGATGTAAATACACTTATCGTATCCCCGATTCGCATTTAATTAAATGTGAGACCTCTGCATTTGGCAAGTCATGAATAGCATTTTTCTTCAGAATGTTCCCTTCAGGAACTAAAGTTGATCAGCAGAAAGACACCTACACATCGAAATCAAATTTTAGAATGTGAATATTAAATATTTATTACAGATTTTGACAAATCAAAGTTGCATCGAGTTCAGTTAGAAAGAACATTTTCATTTTTTTTACAGTGTAGTTATTTTGCTTAAATTTAGTTTAATAATGTTTTTATATGTATTTGCAATCCAAGCTCATTGATGTGTCAACACTCTTGTGAAAACAGGGAAAAATGCTGGGACTCGGTTTTATCAAAAATTGACGTGTATGTGAGGTTGCACATTCTTTGTACAGTCATGTTTTTAGGATTGTTAATTAAAAGTAGTAATGTGTATTGTAAGTTTCTAAAGGTATTTTTTTATGCTGTACACACACTTACCTTTATTTTATAATAAATGCAAGGTGATTCCAGAATTTTGCAATAATTATTTATTTCATTTTAGTTTAAACATTTCATAGTTCCAATTGATCACATGGGCATTCTCTTATATTCCCTTCATATCGGTGAATCTAACGAATCTTTCTGAAGCAGTTTGCAGCCTTTGCGAAGACAATCGCAGGCTATGTCGGTTATATTTTTGTAATTCGAACGATTTACTAGCCAACCTCCGTTTATTCCAAATTCGAACCTCGGATGATGGTTAATTTTAAACAAGGTTTATATTATACCTGTAAAACCAATGGGTGATTGTCTCTATGAGCCTCTCTCCGTGATTCGAAATACCAGAGCCCCATTCAACGTCCCATTCCAGAACTGGTGAGCGATGCCTGCCGATTTGCTCCGTCTATAGATGACACTAGAATATTTAAAATTGGATGTCAATGATTTAATTAAAGCATTATGTTTAAAAAATATAAGCTATGCGCTACCTTGTAGCATTACAATATACATATATTCATATATACCTCAGGAAATGTTAGGATTTTAAAAGAGTTCATCAGTTTTGCACGAAGTGAGTTGACTAACTTCTGCCACGCATCTAATAGCTAACTTTTGTTTAGGGAATACTTTCATACTTCAATTTTAACGTCGGTACAATGTTCTTTTTTACTTGTTTTGTTTTAAATATGTTCCACCACAAAGTAAATATAAGCAAAGCATATAATTGGAAAATTACCTGGTAAATCTTTCCCTTAAATTTAATCCCAAACAACTCGATAGGGATATATATATATATATGGCAACGACCCTTTCTATCCTCTTCAATCTACCCTTTTTATTTAAGAAAGTCGTTACACGCCACCGCTTTAGTAGTTAAGCCCCAAAAATCCATAAAAACCAAAATATTGCTGGTCCGTGCTACGGGCGAAAAATTTTGCAGTCGTAAAGCTGGCTCGAACGAACCATCTCTCTCCCTCTTATGCCACCGGCGAGAGAGAGACAAAAAGGGTCGTGTATTAAAAACATAAAACTGTACTACCCACATATGAAACTCTATGACATTTAACTCTCGACGCGTCTTCTGGGAACAATTCGCCTTGCCAATCTTACCCTCTTATGTAGACGGCGCGACAGGGAAAAAAAAAGGATCCGGTGATAAACATGTTCAAGATTACATCAATCTGAATTTATAACACGCGTCAATGGTTGCTCTTTATGTATTCTCACATGGCGGAATTAGATTATGAAGTGAATAATTATTGTCTGTATAAAATAAGAAATTTGCTCTATAAAGTACTAGTATCTAAACTGAAACTAGTATATTCATATTGTCTATAGAAATTGATAAATACAGGACATTTCAATTGAAACGAGCCACCTCAAACAATTCCTTTACTTGCAATGATTTATATAAAATTCCAAAACCTATCAATTGTCTTATCAAGGGAGACAACTTTTAATGACGGATCTGATGATTTCAAATTATTCCTGGCAAGGTCTAAATATGGCGCGGCCCCCAGCCTTAAAATTAGATCAGCGAAGATGGGTTTTGTGGCCACTTATGTATCTTTTAATTCTCTTTACAACAAAATGTATCAAAAATCGCTTTTTTTTTTATAAGCAAAAAGCACATAATTTGCAAGCTGAAGCCATAAAACACAATTAGAATGCTTTCAAATTGTCTCCGTATGTGGTCCCCTGACATTTCGCATTTTTTTTTTTGTGGATGCTAAAGGTGAAGAGGTTGGAATTTTGTGAATTAATGGCTCAGCGCCATAACAATAATCAAAATTTACTGTATAATATCTGTTTTTAGGACGAATCTATTTTTTAATGAATGGTGAAGGAAATCGTCACAACTGCAGATATTGGAGTGACGCCAATTCCCATTTAACGAGGAAAACACATACACAACGACCACAGAAACTATGGCTTGGTATCATTGACGATCATCTCATGGGACCCCTACTTTTTAATAGGACTTTAAATGGTCAAATGTATTTGAACATGCTGGATGATACATTAAATCATATGATCACAGAAAAAAAATGAGGGAAGGCCTAAATATCTTGTAGAATGACATAGTATTTCTAAAGAATTTTTAGAAATTTCTAAGTAAGATAGAGTGCCTCCATATTACGCTGCTGGAGTACGACAAGATCTAGATTACCACTTTTGAGATCTTTGGATTGGTAAAGGGTGCTACCGCCACGTGCTAACCGCAAGCTAACATTACCAAAAAACTTGAATACCAAACCTGAACGCATCCAAAATGAAAAGCGCGACATGCAGGTATTCCAGGAAATTATCTACCTGTTGTCGACTCGAAATAGTAATTCTTCTCTCGATATCTGAGACGGTGTATCTGCTGTAGCAAGAGCAGTATACTGATGGCGTAACTCAATGGATATGGGAGTAGGCTATCTTAGGTTGTTGGTTTAAATCTCGGTATATGGACGCCAAGGTTCGGGTAAACTACCGAAACATATATAATTTAATAACAAACTCTTGGCAGTTTGTTATTAAATTATATATGTTTCGGTAGTTTACCTTAATGACACTAAGTTCGAAGATAAAGGGGATAAGTTAAGCTTGCCAGAGTCCATTATATTCAATTCCAATAAAATGTAATAATAAAGGTAATAAACCTCACACATAAATTCAACAAGGTTCGATTTATTGTAAAGGCAAAATAAATTTGGGTTGACTCTATATAGTAAAGAATTGTGATCATATGCCGGCCTAGTATATGATGGAATTTTGATAATATGTAGGCCTAATATATATTAAAATTTTAATAATATACAAGCCCAACATATGATGGAATTTTGACAAAGTAAAAGGGGCTTTGGATGGACAATGACTTACGTTTAAAAAAACAGGTTACACACTGCCTCTAGAAAGTCTATGCTAAAGAATATTTACCAGTTAAGACATGTGCTCCATCGGGGTATAAAGGTGCTTCTAGCGAATTCATTGATTCTCAGCCATGTTAATTACTGTGACGTAGTATATAGTTAGCGTTAGACTCAGCTGACAAAGTATCACTTGCGAAAATTTCAAAATTCGTGTCTACGGCTGATATTTGGTATTACGAACTATTACCATATAAGTCATAAGTTGAAAGAGTTGCAGTGGGTTAATATGATTAATAGACAGAAATTGCTTTGCTTACGTTTTTACCACAATATCATTAGAACTCAATCGCCGCATTATTTATTTGAAAGGTTAACATTCAGAACGGACGTGGACACCCTAAACCTAAGACATAAAGGCCTGCTTATATCACCTTTTCATTGCATGGACCATTTTAAACGATCATTTTCTCATAATGTTGCATATTATTGCAACGAGCTGCCTGAACAGTTCAAGACGCTTGATGGGCCCAGTTTCGGAAGAAGGTTATATCGTTTCCTGTTTGAAAATCAATAATTACTTATTTGTTTGACTTATTTAACACTTATGCGCTATTTGTACTTTAGCTGTCGGATTAACCACAATTGTAATTTTCTTTTTTGTATGCGTACACACATTTTTGTGTGATATCTTGTTTGATATTCTTGATATTCTTTGTTTTTCCTTTTGGCCGCAGCACGCATGCAGGGGTTAAGTGGGAGAGCAGTCACCAGGTTTTGGTGACAGAACTTCACACCATTAGTTAGCTTTTATTTTTATCTTCATTTCCTTGTATTTTGCTTTATTTTTTATTTTGGTATTGTATTTCTGAAATCTAATAAAGAAGTAATAATAATAATGTTATTATTATTATTATTACTAAAAAGAAGATCAATGGTTATTATGGCTACGCTGAAGTTGACAAAGTTTTGTAAAATTAAGCAAACAATTTATAGACTTTTTTTCTATACATATATAAATTAATAAAACATTATACATGGGCGTACTCGTGAAATATGTTTCGCAGAAAACGTTATTAGAATACAAGTTTAAATATATATTGGTCGGAAGGAATTCCTGTTTGGTTTACATATAAATTTATACAATGAGTGTACACAAATTTCATGCGAGTTAAAACAATTTGTTAAATTATTACGACTACATAAGTGCAAAATGACTGTGATATTTAATATTAAAACAACAGAATAGAGGATCGGCTATGTATTACTTAAGGCTACGATGAAATTAATTATTGCTAAAAACAGACTCCGCAGTCTAAAATTAGATAAATACATTATCCGAAGAGTTGGTAGTACCAAGGAGCTTGTCTACGATACTTGCGCTTCAAGGTTGCTGGTGATTGGGATGTCCAAGCAAATGGGATCCAGCTGTATCGTAGTAAGGTTATTTTCCCACGGTAGAGCCAAAGGGGTAGGCTCTTGTAGATTAAATTGCCATGCCAAGTGGTCCGTGTTGTCCTCAGTAATTTAGTGATTGGTCACCTACAGTAAGTGGCTAATTCTAATAGGCGACTACGAGCAATCGATGGGTACGAACAACAGTGGTTCAAACAGCGGATATTTCAAACCATGGGTGATACGAACAACCTAAATAAATAACACGGCGATCAGATGAATGCCAGCGAAAGCGAAAAAGCGAAAATTTCGTGAACACTAGAATGAAAAGAAAAGAAATGGCGTCCTACCTGGTCGGTGATATAGTACAAATCAGCTCTTCTTACTCATCACAAGGAGTGATGAAGTGAATTCATCAAATTTACGAACACAAAACTAATATCCCTTCAAATGGGGTGAAACTTCACGAAACACAAGAAATTCAGTGAATCGAGTAGGGCCGAAATGACTGTACATCTATACGCGACTAAAGTTGTCTGAAGAGTGGTGAAGACGGAAGGATACTGCTGTCCCAGAAATAAAATATCCTACGCTGATTAGCTAAGTCGGGGATGCGCAACTACTTTCCTACACGCCTCCGTTCTTATTAGTATTCCTTAAATTCGGCGGAGAAATGCCTTAAATTCAAATTGGACCGCAAGGGCGTCTATAGAATGACCTCCCAGATCTTACATCACTTGATTTTCTTCTCTGGGGACAACTTAGATCTAAAGTGTATGCCACGCATTCAGTTTCCTACAAGAGTTACGGCAAAAACGGTTGAAAAATGCCAACGAATAACTCCAGAAATGTTGCGAAATGTCAGGAAAGCATTTGAAGCAAAATAGTACTATTCTATGGAGCTTAATGGTCATCATTTTTAACATTCATTAAGGTAAAATCCAAACTATTACATAGATTAAAAAGTATGCACTTTTTGCTTATTAATTAAAAAAAAAATTTTTGGTAGTGGTCACAAAACCCATCTACCCTATTCAAATTTTAAGGGTGGGGGAGTGAGGAAAGTATAATTTAAACTCAAAGAGCGTATGTACATTTTGTGTGAAATATTACTAGAACTAAGGTACTTGTCCCAAATAAGACCATGAACCTAATAAAGCCAGTTGTCGATTTTAACAAAATTTCCCTCAAACATGCTCTGGAGAGTATCAAAAGAGGTATGCCAGTGCTGAGGGCCGCGCAACAATATGGCATTCCTCGAAGAACTTTACGAAATCACTTGTTGTCAGGCAGCACTGTAAGAAAACTAGGACGAGGTCATTACTCAGAAAAGAACAGGAAATTGAATTGTGTAAACGAATTTTTCGTTTGACGCAGGCTGGTATGCCCATAAGAAGTAAAGTTCTTCGGAGAAGCGTGTACACTTTTATGGAAGGTGGTAACATTCCACCTAAATTTAGCCAGAAGTCGAGGATGGCTGACAGAAAGTGGATGCACTTGTTTTATAAACGTAATCTCGATGTAGCTCAGAGAAAAGTACAGTTTGTAAATTCTGCCAGAGCTCAAACACTCAACAGACATATTGTGGGGGATTATTTCTTGAAACTGGAAAAAACATTAGTGGAGTTAAATATCATGACTGAACCCCAAAAAAAATTCAACATACACGAAAAAGGTTGTCGATTAACAATTCATCATCAACAGAAAGTTCTACCAAAACGTGGCCTCAAAGGAGTCCACATGATAGCTCATGAACATGAAGAAAATGTTACAGTGGTTGTATGCGGTAATGCAGTAGGGCAAACTGTCCCGCCGATGATTTTATTTAAAGGCAAACGTAAGAAAAGTGAGTGATTGGACTCAATGCCCCATGGAACAGCAATAGAAATGACGCAAAAAGGCAGCATGACAATCTTTGTAATTTGGCTAAAACATTTTTCCAAATATAAACCTGCAGGGAGATGTCTCTTGATATTCGATGGAGCAACTTCTCATTTAGATGCCAATATTGTGAGTGCAGCTGATGCACATGACATCACTTTATTTTGTCTCCCTAGTAATACTACGCACGAGCTGCAGCCACTAGACAAAAGTGTTTTTCGGTCTTTCGAACATTTTTGGGACGACGAAGTCCTTCAGTTTTGGGTCAGGCATCCCAAAAGAAGAATTAGAAGATTGAGATTTGGTGAAATTCTGAGCAAAGTATGGCCAAAAGCAATGTCATCCACTAATTTAATCGCGGGATTTAAGGCAACTGGAATTTTTCCGTTCGATAAAAATATTCTGCCGGAACCTGCCTATGCACCCAGTGCACCCACTGAAACAAACATAGAAAGACATCGAGCTGCAAAAAATTTGGAGAAACACCAGGTTGAAGAATTCCCGCAGGAATATCAAACTAATAAAAATATTCAAAAGAACTCAAAATCAAAGATGAAGAATAGGCAAAAGAAACATATAGAAAATAAGGAATTTAGTAGCGAATCTAATGATTCTGATTATATCCTACATGACTCTTCGGAAGAAATTAATAAGTCGGAAGACAGCGATGATTTACCATTAATTAATATGCAGAATAGACAGTCATCATCACAGCTTTCGTGTTCGGGAATTCGACATGCTACACCACCGTATTCACAGACCCAGTATTCAACACCACAGCCTCAATGCTCAAAACTTAAAACCACTTTAACGCAGCCATCAACGTCTAATGCCTTGCCTAGTAACAGCTTTAGTAAATTACTTCTAACACCTGAAATTAAAACTTCAAACAAGGGTATGAAGACGTAAGGCTTTGAATTCAACTGCTCAAGTTGTAGCGAAAACATTATTTGCTTAGCAATCTCGCAAAAGGGAGCAACCTCCTACGCGGGAAAGACAAAAGAAGGCAGAAAGTTGGTTTTGTTTCCTATGCTAAAGGGACGAAAAGCTGACCATGCGCCTATTTCCTGTATGCCTCAGATATGTACATGAGGAATGCGTCGGCTTGACCAAGGAAGATAAACTTACATTTGTATGTTCAGCTTGCAGTGACCAATAATATGTTTATGTTAAGTAATTATAATGATTTAATAAAGAAAAATTGAAAAATTTTACGTTTTTATCCTTTTTTTAATTCTTTATACACATGGCCTTGTTTGGAACATGATGTACCTAATAAGGCCACATGTCACGTGATCGCAAAAATATTATTAATTGACCTCAGTGTAGGTAAACTGAACTATTTTGGCAATGTTTCATTACAAAAACCGTATAGTGACAGCAAACCAAAGAAAACAGATCTATCGTTACAAATAAGTCTTTTATGGGGTTTAGAAGACTTAATGTGACCTTATTTGGAACAAGTACCTATTATTAAATAACAAAATAGCAAAAAAAAGCAAAGCAAATAGCAATAAACTGCATTAAAAATAAATTAAATCACTTATCCTCAGTTCTGCACAAAGACTGTCAAAATCAACGCTAAAACAAGGCTGTCAGAATGCCAAAGTCGTACATGCGGATCTACTGAAAATGGCAAGTGACCCTTTCTTTTCTTACCTCTTCGTTAGTTCTACCCATTAATAAATTAAAATCATTTCTTCATGTATTTTTCCTGAATTTTCTTTTATACATGTTATGAGAATTTTTGGCACTCATGTCTTTTATTTGAAGGTTGTGTAAATTAAATAAATTTAATTTGAAATGGTCAAGGGCATAAACCCTGAAAATAGACCCTACAACTTAATGTTTTTAGTAAATTTTCTACCGTCAAACGTTGAACCTTTTCTCCATCGAATTCCCCATCAGCATAATACCCTCCTCATACCCTCATCACGACGAGCATGCTCGTTTAGATTTCAGATGAGCCCCGAAAAAGACTCAAGGAAAAAATGTCATGAATATTTAAAATAAATTAGAAAGTTTTATACAGGTAAAAAGCTTACGCTTGTTCGACTATTAGAGGATGGTTGCATCAACTGCTATTCGCTTGATATCGTGATCAAAAAAGACATAGGGGAGGAAAGAGCGAGGCACTCCAGATTGCCGTATATGCTGTTGAATTAATGATAGCTGAAGATCGGATTAAAACTCATGAATACGGAGGGTGATTAACATTTTATTAGACGGCTTTAAGGATTTTCCGGATAGATTTTATTCTACAAATGATCCTATGAAGTCGTCATCTGTGCGGATGGGACCCCGTGGAACGCTCCGATCGTATTAAGGTAATTAGTTCAAGATTGCAGCGGGCAATAACGGCGCTTTACTGCCCTATAAGTTCGAAATATACATATATGTCTTCCAACTATATGTTATTCTAATTACTAATTCTTAAATTATAGACCCTTAAACAGTGCAGTAGTGCCTACTACCACTTGATGCAATAAAAGCGATAGATTTAGTAATCGAAATACGGCATTTTATGAATGAAGCCCTCAGTATTTACGTAAATATTAAATGTTTCCTTTTGTCAGCGAGAAACTGTATTAAGAATCCAACTTTTATTTGAATGAAGCTACTTACTCATCATTTTTTTCTAATAATTGTTGAATATTTCTTATTGCAAACCACTGCAGAACATGAACAACACGGATAATGTTAGATTAGTCAGTAACAAAAACAATAAATAGATACAATTGTAAGAATTCGAAATTCCATCCTGTTTAATGCGAGAATTTAAATTCATTTTCTTAATGTGTAGTTGATAAGTACCGTGGCATTTTAAAAAAAAAAGCAAGCGCTGCCTCGCCGGAGACGACAATCTATTCTTTGTTTAAAGACTCGCGTAATTAAAATAACATGGTAATACTTTGTATGTTATTTATTACTTTATCCAATGTATGTTATCTATTACCTTGTTCATTGTACGTTACAAGACGCCGGTTGCCAATTTCCCACGTTACGCTATCAATAGGTCGTCTGAAAGTCAGAAAAATAACGCCTTCGGTCATACTTGCGCCCTTCTGTGAAGAGAGGCCGAACTAGTTATCGGTGCAAAATGACGTCACAACTAGAGTTTATAAAAACCCTTAACATAGCGGTTTTGGGGCAATTAGTTCGCGGTCCTTCAATTTAGCTAAAGCAAAAGCTCGCGTCACTCTCTCTCGCATCGGGCGTCTCCAAAACTTAAAATTAAAACTTCCCTTTTCAAAATCTTGTAATCAAAATTCGCTTAAAATTCGGAAACAGGAAGCAAAAGCTTTCCTCGAGAGGTGTTTTGATTAGTGATAAAAATTCCTGTAAATTTCCCCCTTTTCTTGACTTAAATTTTTGTGAGTGCTGTGTAAGTTTTGTGCCCTAAAGTTTAGATTCCATGAAGAATCATAAATTTCCCACATCGGCCGGTAAGATGTTTAAAAATTCTGCTTAAGACTAACCATTGCAAATACATAAAAATCGTAACTCGTTCGCTCTCTCTCTCTCCCTCAATAAATTAGTATGTTAAATTATTCATTAAGATAATTGTGTTTTGGTTTACTTTTTTTGTTGTTCACTTGTTATCCCATTTAATTGTATAGCTTATATGATAATATATAAGCTTTAATATATAATTGTAAAAAATATATAAGTCGTTCTTTTATTTCGTCATTCTAAAAGAAGTTCAGTTTGAACCCTTAGTGAAGTCCCGAGAGGAAGTCAGACTAGTAAAGAGAAAGCCGACGAGAAGGGTAAATCGACAATCTTTAGGCTAACTAACGGCCCTGGTTCGACTGACGGAGTAAAACACAGTTGGGAAACTTCTTTGGCTTAAATTACTAAAACCATTCGCTACCGAACAAAAAGTTTGTTTCCCAGCAGTGGCTCGCCGGTCAAAAGAGCAGGTGTGGGTTATCTGTGAGACGGAGTTTGGCATTGTCTTATTTGAATTTGGGCTGGCCATCCCCAAAAGTCTCCAGATAGGAAAACCCGTTTTCGTTACACAATTGTTACTACTTACTTAGAAAATACTAAAATTAACATCCGTTTTTTCTATTTTATAAAATTGTGAAAACAATTGACAAATAACTATTTTTTTTTTAATTTAGGCCTTCCAAAATGAATCATACTTTAGCGGAAGGAAAACACAGAAATAATGCAGCCAGACAAATTTATGGAAATAGCTTTATGGAGAAACCATCAAAAATTAAGACTGAAAAACTACTACAGCTCACTAGGAATTAGTGATGAGCGATTTCACGAATTGTGATTCTTTCACGGTGATTGGAGAATCACGGATCACGGCCGTGAGTGGAGAATTATAAAAGCAATGATTTGTGATTGCGGTCGATCAACGATCGACGGCGCGGCGCGGCTGCGCACAACAAATCAACGATCACTGCTTGGCCATTGGCAAGTGAACAAATAATACCGGTGAATTAACGACCCTAAAACTGTGATTATCGGCTGCCTATTGAAAATGGAATATATCAAACCGATGAATGAACATATTATTATATCAGCTGGAAATGACGGAGGTTATCTTCTTACAATATATTTATGTTTTTCAATTGTAATTATTGATACCCTTTTATATAATTATATTATATCTGCAACTATATAAGGAATGTGTATTTATTTTTACTTACTGTGTAATGGCCCCTAGTAGCAAAATTTAAATTTTCCGCAATAATTTTTAGGAACTTGAATGCAACACGAAATTACCAATGATTTTGTATTAGATTACAAGATTAGTTACTTTGATGTCTTTCTGTTGAAGTTACTAAGAATAATTGTGGAAAATTTAAATCTTGCTACTAGAGGGGATATTGTGTAATAAGATTAAATTTATATTATTAGTTTTAAAGTACTAATTCAAAAAAAAAGTATTTTTATTAAATTGTAGGTAGTAGTATTAAATCACAGTTCTTTTTAAATTTTCGCTCACTTTAAGAATTACATCTGTGATTTATCATTGTAAATGTTACAAAATAGAATTAACTTTATTTCATTTTTTATATTCACTATTTGTCATATTTTTGAAAGCAAGTGTGTATACATCTTTCCATTAATGTTCTCCTTAGAGAAATATGTAGATTTACAATATTTTTCTCTTATATAAATTTTATAAATTTTTCAACTTTAAGTCAAATGTTAGTTTGTCTAAGGCTGTGTTATAATTGTTATTAAACATAAAAATAAGATTAAGTTTAAAAATCATAAAAAAAAAACATTTCTATAGATCTAATTGTCTGTATTTTCTCAAACTACGTAATGCATCTGAGAACTTGTACCCATTCTTGCTTTTCTCATTGCAGTTATGTTAGCTATTTTTATTACAAATTTGTAAAAATATAAATTTGAGTTTTTCTTTTGATATATAAATGTTTCCAAAACAGAAAATGTGCATGGTAACTCTAACGCGAAAAGAAAAACCCTCACCTCCTAACCTTACTAACCTATGAGAAGTACATACGATTATACGTGATTATACTAAGATATGATATCGATGAGTCAATACAGTGATCGCAATCACCGTTTATAATCACCGTTATTTGTAAATCACATTCACGACTCACGACGTGATTTAAGAATCACCGTTTAGCTCATCACTACTAGGAATCATTTTCACAGCGTAACAGGTCTCTTAATAGGATATCGTATACTGAAAGGAGATATGCAGAAATTGGGATCTACATTGGGAAATACCAACTGCAGACTGTGTAATGGAATTACTCCTCTTATTAGATTCTGTGTGAATACGTATTTGTATTAACAGAAATTGGTGTTTACTTCAATCAAATTTTACTTTTCAGTCAACAAAAATAACTTAATATTCATCTTCAAGTGCGTTCTAACAAAGAAGCTTTTTAGCCGTATTTAAACGAACAACAGACAGTGGCTTTAGTGGATATGTGGCTTGTCCTTTTATAATTAATTAAATAGAAATAGTGAAGTACACATATTTCTTCACACGTCAATTAGATAAACGTTTCAACTATTTAAATAGTCTTCATCAGTTGTAGTAGTTAAGTGTACTTGCATGTTAAATTCCATTTTGCTTTGCTCCGTTTATGGGCACATATTTCTGTTTTTAAAATGTTTGTTAGCGTTATCGCGATGGTTTAAATAAAGTATGCTCTAAAGATGATACACTCCGAATAATGTGCACATAGATTCATAAATGCAAATAAGATAACGTCGTGACCTGTCGTCCTATCAGTATACACATGTGAAGTCCCAATTGAAATGCACCGCATACATATCCCTCTACATTCCTGGTTACAGAACACGACGCCCCCAAGGGATGATCACTTTGCATCGTGCGTGGATGGAATTTTCGACTTTTATTCTTGGAGAAACTACATAAGTACTTACATGTGTATGGGCAAAGATGTACAAAATTCGAAAACTCCTTTATTCAATCAAGGCATTGGATTGTATAATTATGCAATCCACTACAGATTTAATCGTTCCACAGCGGTATATCTTTTAAAAGCTAATTTCATAAGACTCGTTTCAACGCGTGAATTCAAAACGTCCCGAAAAGCATAATAGGAAATATTATGATTGGATTTAAGATATATATTTAATATGCTTTTATATTTTATTTTGCGAGATTTTTACACAGTGCACGTAAGTGTAGATCTACTATTTACTGTTAAGAATTAGCAACTAACTGATCATGTCGATAGTCGACAGACCCCTCTTCTTTTCCTTTCAATATGTAGACCTATAAAACTGCCGACATAATTCCATTGTGAATGCATTTGTTATGTAACGGAACGGGTTTTCCTATCTGGAAACTTTTGGGGATGGCTAGCCCAAATTCAAATAAGGCTAAGCCAAATTCTGTCTCACAGATAACCCCTCCTGCTCTTTTGTTCGGCGAGCCACTGCTAGGAAACAATCTTTTTGTTCGGTAGCGAATGGTTTTAGATATTTTAGCCAAAGATGTTTCCCAACGGTGTTTTCCTCCGTCAGTCGAAGCAGGGCCGTTAGTTAGCCTAAAGATTGACGACTTGCCCACCTCGTCGGCTTTCTCTTACCGATGATAACTTCCTCTCCAACCCCTTACTATGGGTACCAAATAAACTTCTTTCGAGTTTGGTATGGTGAAATAATAGAATGATTACTTTTTGCACTAATATATTGAATAAATTTTATGACAATACAGTTAAACTAGCAACATCAAATTTAATAAAATAACAAGCAAAAGACAAAACGAAAAACATCTATTTGAATGAATTTTTAAGCTTTTCTTGATAATGTTGATTAATTTAAATTCTAGTAATTCTTACTTACAAAATTATTTATTAAGGGAGAGAGAGAGAGAGAGAGCGAACGAGTTACGGTTTTTACGTAATTGCAATGGTTAGTTTTAAGCAGAAATTTTGAACATCTTACCGGCCGATGTGGGTAATTAATTCTTCCCGTATTCCAAATTATAAGGCACAAAACTTACACAACACTCACAAAAAATTAAACAACGAAAAGGGAGAATTTAAACGGCTTTAGCACAAAATCACTAATCACCTCTCGAGGAAAGCTTTTGCTTCTTGTCCTCGAATTTTTAGGCTTATTTTAATTGCAAAATTTTTAAGAAGAGAAGTTTAATTTTATGATTTGGAAACGCCCGACGAAGGGGGTAACGCGTGCTTATTCCTGAAGCTATATCGAAGGGCCGCGGACTAATTAATTCAAAACAGCAATGTTAAGGGTTTTTATAAACTTTGGTTGTGACGACATTTTGCACCGATAACTAGTTTCGCTTCTCTTTACAGGAGGGCCCAAGAATGATCGAAGGCGTTATCTTTCTGATCTTCAAACGCCCTTCTTGAGAGTAACGTGGGATCCGCTGGTCAGCATTTGTAACATACAATAAACAAAAAAGCGAATAATACACAAAGTAATACCATATTATATTAATTACGCGAGTCTTTAAACGAAAATAGACTATTATTTCCTGTGAAGTAGACGCTGCTTCAGCAAATGCCACGGTACCTATAATCAACGTATTAATAAAATGAAGTTAAATACTTTGTATTATACAGGTGGAATTTCGAATTCTTACAGTTATATGAATGGTATAATTGATAAACTAAGGACGTAGTCGGTATAGTGGCTATTGACACTCACAAGGAAACCTCGCAAACTGTAAATCGCGGATTCTAATGAAACTTCGACGGTTTGTAGACTCCATGGGGTGTTACTCAAGGACACTTTCTATTGCTCCGGAACTTCAACTTTAGGGGGTGCAAAACGCCCTTGAAACTCGACCCAAATTTCGTTTACCCAAAATAACGGTGGGAGATAGAAGAAAGGTTCCAATAGCGGACATGCATCGTTTATGCAGCTCTTTCGATTGGTAGAGCTATTTATATACAGGGTGTTACAATAAGCACGAAACGACATATGTTGCACTTATTTGATCGAATTTCAGAAAACGGTTATAATCGCTCTATTTGGCATCGAGTACTGTATGTAGACCTGATTTAGAATTATATAGGGTGTTCACAAAATATTATTCTTTTCATATTTTTTTATTCTAATGGGATTTGTATATATTATTGTGTGGTTGCATTGTATGTTGAAAGCCAGTGTGAAATTATACCAGACATTAAGTGTCTACATTTGATAGCCATGCCCGTCTGAATGTAGAAATATATTACGCTCTGACAGAGGACAGGAAGATCAAAATGTATACTTCCACTGATTGTTCTTAATACTTTAGACTACATATGATGCACGCAGTTAACTGAGAATTAGTTACCTAAAGCTAACCTTCCCTCAGTATTTGAGCAAGGGAAACCACAAAAACCTTACTTTGAGAGCAAATACTATATAGTCCGCGTTTTTTAACTTTCTAAAATATAAAAAAAAATGAATGAACGCAGGCTAATAGTGACACTCAGAGTAAGGTTCATGTGATTGGCAAAAATTACACTATTACATTTAACCCATACGCTATAAAACCGACAATATTTCGAAGGTTACTTGGAGTCGACAGCTTCAGAGCATTAAAAGCAGAAGTGCACACAAGATAACACTCATGTGAGAGAGAAAAACGCGTGGAAAACGTGGGAGTTAAGGCATAATATGACGTACTGGACATGCATCACGGTGGTCAAACCCATGATAGCTTAAGCACCTCTGGTATGGTGGACAACGGTGCAGCAACAAACTGCTATAACTGGACTTATTTAGCAAGATATAAAGGGTTGCGTGTTTAGGAATAACAAGAGCAATGACTACTCCTATAGAAACTACGGAATGCCTCCTTAATCTGCCTCTTCTCCATTTATGATAATGGGAGAGGCATGAATAGGTTATCTCAGTTTGTAAGAACTATCAACTGACAGATATGCAAGATTGGGACACATTAATATTGTTCCTCGTGTGGCAACTTTTGGGAATGAGAACAGACTACATGATTCCGATACATTTTTTCAACAGAAGTTTCGAGTTGGAAATCATCGGATAAACTGGAATCAAAGCAAATACAGGTTTGGAGTACTGATCAAAGTAAACAGACGGATTAAAACTTGAAAACGAGACTGGAATTGGAATCTTTAGTAGTGTGTGAAACACGGTGACTACTTTTCTACTAGGACAATATGTTACAGCCTTACAAGCAGATGCATGCACAATGTCCACCTTGATTTTAATTGTACAATCAGAGGGTTTATTCAAATAAGCAGATCTATATTGCAGTAGACAGTTAGGCAATGAGAACACTAGTGAACCCTAACATACAAACAGCTAGTTTGGGTATATATTCGAGGATTAAATAGACGAACTGCAATCAAATCACTGTCTTGTAGGTGCCCGAACATTCGGCAGTCGAAGGAAGCGAAAAAGTCGATGAGTTAACAAGAAATGGATTTCAGACTCGAATTCAAATACTTAAATCTACCACGTATGCTTATTCCTTTTTGGTTAATGCGTGATGCGTGTTAGTATATGTATATCAAGAAACGTGTACATATATAAAATGCTATTTAACAGTATCAACCAAAAATTATATTTTAACCACTAAATAATTATTATTGCTGAATAATAATGCAAATATGTAATTGGCGGACTGGATTTTTATTTGCACGTAAATGGAGCAAAATAAGCATTCAAAATATATGCTATGATCCATGCAAACGGACGAAAGAAACGTTTCTTATCTTTTTAAAATAATTTGCTGTACATATAAATATTTTGAACCGGATATGTATAGATGGTATCCTTTTTCCATTAAGCAGACTCGAATTAGGAGTAAATCTACGTACTAGAACCTGTCTACTCGAGCACGAGAATTGAGTCCGTGAACACGAGTATCAGAGTCGAGTCTACATACTCGAGTATGGACTGGATTATTTTGCCAACCGAGTACAAGTTACTCGATTCTCAAATCACGGATCGCATCACTACTGGAATGACTGGTATTGGGTAAAAGAAATGGAAGATTAAATAAAAAAAGCCGTGTCTTCACTCCATGTCGGACAGCTTCCACAAAAAAAAATTCCTTTAATGATCATCATCATAACCTGTACTCATATAATGAAATAATCTGTGCCACAAGTTTCTAGACATGTATGCAAAATAATAGCAATGCCGGTAGCATGAAGTAAAATTTTAATTTAAACCCATTTATAAATACGCCACATATGCGACATCTATTGAAAATTAGTTCTAACATCTATCAAATAAATTTTGCTACTTCGCAACCCAAAATTTTGAGTCAGATATTATACAAATAATAGCAGTGAAGGGTTAAAAACAGAAAAGTGTTTATTTCTCTTATGAAGGAAAAGTAAATAGAAGTAATTGCATTAAGCTATAGTTAATTTAATAATGAAGTGTTTTAGATACTTAAAATGGGGCGAACAAAACACTGTAGCGAAGAAAAACGCTTTCCCAGGGTAAAACCTACAAATTCCTAGAACAAACACTTAGTTGCTCTAGCAAAATTATCGCAAATGCTAAAAAATGCACAGAGAAGCCAGAAACGAGGGCAAGAAAAAGAAACATTGGTGTAATCCTTTTATTACATTTTTCAAAATAAAACAAGAGCTAAAATTGGAAGTAAACACTTCTACAATACGTCGACGGCTTATTGAAGCTCATTTGTTTGGTAGAAGCCCACGCAAAACACCATTACTACAAGCACGACATGTGAAAAAAAGATTGGCGGTTGCCGAGGAACATATTGTTTGACCACTTACAAAATGGCGTAACGTACTGTGGACAGACGAGTTCAAAATCGTCTAATTTGGTACTGAAGAACGTCGGCAATTTATAAGAAGACCAGAGAATGCTGCATATGATCCGCACAATACCCTGAAGACTGTCAAGCATGGGAGTGCAAAAATTATGATCTGTGGCTGCTTCTCTTATTATGATACTGACTGATCTATCGCATAAAAACGAAAATGGATGCACCAGTTTACAATATTACTTTGGGCTGAAGAAAATAGGCTACTTCGATGGGTCCTAATGCAAGACAACGACCCAAAACATACTAGCAAATTAGCGAAGCAGTGGTATATTTCCAATAGGATTCAGGTCATGGATTGGCCAGCTCAGTCTCCTGACCTGAATCCTATTGAAAACCTTTGGGTCGATGTTAAGCAAGTTGTTTGCAAGCACAACCATGGAATGTTGAAGAACAGCACAGTGAAATCTGCGTGGTCTAGCATTTCCATTGAACGTTGTCAGCGATTTGTGGATAGTATGCCGAGAAGGTGTGCAGCTGTTAAAGCCTATACAACCAAATATTGAATAAATCATGTTGTTTGACTAACATTTAATAAAAAAAAAATAAGTTTTTGTTATGGCTGCTATTTTTTGCACACTATGTATGAAGCGGATTTGTATTTATAAAGTTAGTACAGTACCCTGTCTATGTAAATATTGATTTCATTATGATATTAATGATACAAATATCGAAATAAAAATGACTTTCACAAAAGAAAATCAATTACTAATTTAAAACAAGGACGGAGAGAGTTTCTCAGAAAAAATATGTGACACTGCTATTATTTTGCACATAGGTGTATATGTTCTACATAACAATATTGATTCGACACAATTTAAATGATAATGCTTCAAATTTTACCGAAAAACAAACCAATCACCACCATCACCACCTTAACACTCCTGCAATAGACTTTCACTGTTTCAAAACTATCAAGTTTAGTTATTGCCGTTGAAGCCGTGAATGAGGTCAGAGTACAAGTTAAATGTAACTCTAAGGGCAAATTTTATCGAACTTTCCTTCTACCTCAATAAATACCAATTGCTTGATATTCCAAAAACTCAGTTCCACCATAAATTTTATCGTTGACTCGCCTTTTCGAGGTTCGTTTATAAATTAAACAACGTTTCAGTGTAGAAGTGCCCAAATCATGACAGCAACCGAGTCTTATAACAGGGCCCATCCTAGTCACCTTCGAGAGTAAATTTAAAATTGAAATCTGTAATTCGCTTAATTCTCGCTGCAGGCGGAAAGGGACGTCGTAAAATGTATAGAGATTTGTAGGGCAAAGCCAGCAAGGGCGTCCGCGTAAAGAATCTAAAAATTGTACTCGTTAAGTCGACAACTTCCCGGTATAACTTAGTTAGGACGTGCCCGGGGCCCGCTCTGAACTGCCGGCCTCATTAAGATGCTCGTAAGGGACGTGTCTCCTAGCTTGTTGCGTTACCGTCTCATCATTAGCCTCCGATTTAATGACGTTTCACGCTAAGATGAATCAAGACGTCGGCGGAGTCGTTCCCGGAATTGGAACCCGAGTCTTCGCTAGCTCGTCTTCTTCGACACTCCAGTTAAAATTTTAACGATTTCACGTGCCGCTAGTGTGCCCTGTGCACGGTTTTGATCGGCGCCTTTCAAAGTAACACGTTTAAGATTTAATACGCGCATAACATATTGACTTGGACTGGGGAATGTTGTGTAAAACGAACATGAAAGTATAAAATAAGAATGGAAGAGATTTATGCACCTTGGGGTGTTTTAGCAGCTTTGTTTTTCTTTAATTTTTTGTTTTATAGCTTTTGATAAATAAAAGCAATATAATATATAGTTAACGCAAAAATTATGTGTAGAAACCCACAGTAATCCCATAATATAACATTCTATAGAATAACACCGAGAAAAGTTTATTATATGCATTTTTAAGACTATGTTTATAGCCACCAAATTTCATAAAATGAACTAAACGCCTTTTTCATGAAGAAAATAAGTATCAGACGGCGCAATACGTCTTTTTTACAAATGTTTGAATTGAAGGGGTTTTGTGGTTGCTGAATTCGATTCTGACAATAGGTTTTACCAAAATAAAATGGCGGATTCAAAATAGGAGAGGGACATTCGTATGCAAGCGTTTTTGAGGTCGCTAAATTTGATTATGATATTAATTTTTGGAAAAATAAAATGACGGACGCAATATGGGGGAGAGAATTTTGAAATATAGATGAAAGCACAATTTTTTTTTGAAAGTTTGAGAGTTATGCGATTTTTTTGGACCACTATTTGCCAATATAAAATCAAAAACAACATGGCGTGACTAAATTGGAGGAATATTATTAAAAAATTACATTTTGCAACAGTCATTTGTGGGTGCTTGGATCGTGGCATTTGATGCTGATAATATTTTTTGGAAAAATAAAATGGCGGATAAAATGGAAAGAAAATTGAAATATAGGGAAAATCGCCAACTATTTTTTTAAAGCTGTAACTTATGGGATGTTATAAAAGGAAATAGGGAAAATTGACAAGAAAAATTCAATAAGGAAAAAGAGAATAGGGAAAGGGAATAGAGTAAGGCAATAAGGAAAGGCAAAGGAAAAGGGAATGGGGAAAGGGAATGGAAATGGGAATAGGGAAAGGGTATAGGGAAAGCGAATACAGAAAAGGAATGGGGAAAAGGAATGGGAATAGGGAATAGCGAATGGGAATGGGGAAAAGGAACAGGAATAGGGAATAGGGAACAAGGAAAGGGAATATAATAAGAATAGAGAATGAGAATAGGGAGCGAGAATGGGTAAGGGTATAGGGTAGGGGGGGGGGATAGAAAAAGGGAATAGGGAAAGGGAAAGTGAATAGGGAAAGGGAATGGAAAAAGAGAATGGGGAAAGGGATGGGGAAGGGAATAGGGAATCGCAATAGGAAAATGGAATAGGTAAAGGAAATATGGGATGTTATAAAAGGAAATAGGGAAAATAGACAAGAAAAACGTAATAAGGAAAAAGAGAATAGGGAAAGGAAATAGAGTAAGGCAATAGGGAAAGGCAAAGGAAAAGGGAATGGGGAAGAGAATGGAAATAGGAAATGGGAATAGGGAAAGGGTGTAGGAAAAGAGAATAGAGAAAGGGAATGTGGAAAGGGAATGGGAATAGGGAATAGCGAATGGGAGTGGGGAAAATGAATAGGAAAAGGGAATAGGGAAAGGAAATAGGGAAAGGGAATAGGGAAGGGGAATAGGGAAAATGAACAAAGAAAGGGAATAGGGGAAGTGAATAAGGAAAAGGAACAGGGAAAGGAAATAAGGAAAGAGAATAGGGAAGCGGGAATAGAGAAAGGGAATAGAGAATAAGAGTAGTGAACGAGAATGGTTAAATAGAATAGGGAGAAGGGGTAGGGAAAGGGAGTAGGGAATAAGAAGAGGAAATAGAGAAAGGGAATAGGGAAAGGGAACAGGAAAAAGGAATAGGGAAAGACTGAAAAATAAACAAATATAAAAGGAGTTTCGATATTTGGAATAATACTAATACTAAAAACTTAAAACAAATGTTGAAAACAGAAAAGACATAGTGTAAAAGCAAAAGAAAACTATGTAACGCCTATTGCACATTCTAAAAGTGGAAACTTTTCGAGTGAATGGACCGACTTAAAAAAACCATCTTCTTCAAGGACCACATTCTAGGAGAATGTCCGGCTTCTAGTAATATAACATAATATTTAATACATTCTATAGAATAACACCGAGAAAAGTTTATTATATGCATTTTTAAGACTATGTTCATAGCCACCAAACTTCATAAAATGAACTAAACGCCTTTTTCATGAAGAAAATAAGTATCAGACGGCGCAATACGTCTTTCTTTTATTTTAGGAGCCGTCTTGAGACAGTGAGTCTTCGGAAGTACTGTAGCCTCTTAACTTTTTGTATTTAGACTCCTATTTCTTTTACCCATTCAATTATACGAACCATTCTAGTATCCTAGTACCCTACATTCATTTATACAGGTCTCTAACTGGTTGATTGAAGTAATTCTCTGGGATCATTTTTGGCTTGTTAAATATTGCCTGTCTGTTTACGTCCAGAGCCTCGCATTCGTGCAGAATGTGGTAAATGTTCCCTGCTATCCCATCTGTAGTTGGTGCCTCCAGTATAAATCCGAATTTTCTTTAGGTGTTATTGCAGTGTACAACGTTTTATTAGGAGACCTGTTATGGTGCGAAATGATTCCTACTCAGCTACAGTAGTACTTCGGTCTTCTTTTTTGATAGTCCTTTAACAAAGATCTTTTTATAAATTTGCCTGGTTGTGTTATCGCAGTATTCTTTATGTTACCTGCTTTCGTGCTGTATTTTTCGACAATTCTAAAGAGGTTTTAACTCTATATATGAAGCCAATGGTCGCTTTCTTCCTAACTCATTGTTTCCTTCAATTGCCAAATAACCGATTATCAATCGCCATCTTAATTTATTACGGTCTGTCCGGCTATTCATTTCTGAAATACATTCCCAAATCCATCTTGATTGTATCACTACTGCCCTCATCATCGCCTGGCTTTGTTTTGCAATATACAGGTTGATTCAAATTAAGTGGGCACCATTGCTATCTCTGTTATTATTGATTCTTGAAAGTACGTTAAATTAGCAAAGTAGTCGTATTTTTAACGCTGACTGATATGCAATATACGATAAAACAATTGGATGACTTGTTTCTGAGAAATTTTGAAATTTACATTTTTTTATTGAACACCCTGTATATTGTTGTACTAATTAATATGCAATATGCGAAAAAACAATTGCATGACGCATTTCTGAGAAATTCTGAAATTTATATTTTTTTAAATTGAACATCCTGTATATTGTTAAAGAAATTAAAGGTATTTTAATTTATGATGCAGTTTCAATACAATATTATTTTAAAACGAATATTAAAGAAGTTACGGTGGTGTTTAGTTGATGTCAAAGATACACTTTTATTTTGTAAAATGTAGAACAGTATAAAGAATCAACTTTTAACAAAACAGATACATGTCTTTGTGTTTATTTTAACATATTACATGTTAAAATTATGTCGTTGAAATTAAATTGAAAAAGAAAAAGTAAATGCATAATTTATAAATACTGCTCAAAGGTATCACCTTCGTTCTCAATGCATTTTCGTATCCGCTTGAATACACTCTGGGTGGCTCTTAAGATTGTCCTTCCATCCAATTCGCGGAAAACGTCCCTAACCTTATTTTGCAATTCGTTCACGTTGTTGTACCGCGTTTTGTATATCTGATCTTTTAAATACCCCCATAGGAAAAAGTCTAAACGTAAAAAGTCAGGAGAGCATGCTGCCCATTTGTACCAATCCATTTATCGGCAAAGATAATGTCTAGATAGTTATGAACTATGCTGCAGTTGTGTGCCGGAGCACCGTCCTACTGAAAGTATAAATTTTGGCGCATCAGGTAATTGGCGTTATCAAGGAAATCCTCTAGAACGGTACGAATAAATTCCAGATATCTCTATCCTGTCAATGTACCATTGTAGAACACTGGACGAATGTCGAACCAATTATTCCGCGCCAAACATTAAAACTATATCGAACTTGTGCAGTATGTGGACGCATTATTAATAAATTTTCTTACGACCAGTAGTGTTCATTCTTCTTATTAAACATTCCTCTATTGGAGAAATTTGTTTCATCACTCCATAAAATACACTGTGCTCCATTGAAATGTTCATCACAAAAATTAATAAACCATTTACAAAAGGCCTACCTCCTGTATGAATCTCCTGGTTGTAATGTTTGTGAAGTTCAGTACTTAAATGCGATATACTTATGCTTTTTTAAAATTTTCTGAACTGATGCATAGCTTAAACCCTATTTCTTAGTAGCATCTCTAATGGAAAATCTCCGATGAGCTTCAAAATATACTAACACTGCCATTTCTACCTCCTCGTTGATAATAATATTTTTCCTTGTTCTTTTCTTCTTAAATAAGCAATCGTGTTGCCTAAATCGTCTATAAAGTTTTCGAAAGTAACGTCGATCTGGCTGCTGTCGTAAAGGATACTGTTGTGCATAATATTGGACAGTCCTTATTGGATTTTTACGGCATACAATGTATACTTCCAACATATCGCATTTCACCAAATGAGAATGAATATACCATAGTGAGGTATTATCTTATACTTAACAACGAAATATAACGAAAACTGCCCAAGCTGCTAATAATAATAATAATATAATAATAACAATTAGAAGTATAGAACACAACACAGAAATGAAATAAACAACTTTTTTTTTAATAATTAAACGTGCAAAAGATTTAAGCTCAATGCGTTTTTGACAGTTTCAAACAACATAGTATTTGTTTTGGCCTAAAGTGAAAGGAGCCTACTATAAATTTTACATATCTTTGGCATCAACTAAAAACTGCCATAAGTTCTTTATTATTCGTTTTAAGACAATATTATATTAAAACTCATCATAAATTAAAATATCTTTTATTTCTTTAACAATATACAGGATGTTCAATTTAAAAAATATAAATTTCAGATTTCTCAGAATTGTGACAAGCAATTGTTTTTTTTTCGTATATTGCATATTAATCAGCGCTAAAAACACTAATACTTTGCTAATTTAACGTACTTTCAAGAATCAATAATAACAGAGATAACAATGCTGAGCACTTAATTTGAATCAGCCTGTATATTGCAACACAAAGCCAGGTGATGCTGAAGACAGTAGTAATACAATCAAGGTGGGTTGGGGAATGTATTCGAGAACTCAATAAGCGGGCTGACCGCAATAAATTAAGATGGCGATTGTTAACCGAGCATTCGGCAATCGAAGGAAACGATGAGTTGGCAAGAAAGCAATTGTGCGCACTTAATTTGAATCAGCCTGTAGACCCACTTATTTTCACAGAGCTCAAAAGACCGTGGCATATTTTCCTAGTGGAAGGGTGGTCATTGTATTTCTTACCTTGCTGTAGATTTCAACTCCAATCCCGCTTTCAGTTTTTGATCCGCCTATGAGCCAAATCAATTCTCCGAATCTGTCTCTGTAGTTCAATTTACTCCAGCTTATCCAATCCGTAATTTCCATTTCCATATTTCTTTAAAAGTATATGTCGAAATCATGTAGACTGGTTTCATTCCCCAAAAGGTTGTCTTCCACACGATGGACAATATTATTTTGTCCCAAACCTGTATATCTGCCATTTGGTAGTTCTTACAATCCGAGATGTCTCATTTTTGCCTTGTCCATTATCACCAAGAGGGTGAAGGCGTAAGAAACATTTCATTGCTACTGTAGAAGTAGTCCCCATTTGCTCCTGGTATTTCTAAACATGCAAGCGTCTGTATCTTGCTAAGTTCAGTTATAACACTTTGCTTGTACCATAGCTGAGTTCTTTCAGTATTGAAGCACTTTCTAATTTGACCTTCCTTTCCATAACAATTTACAAGGATGGTAGATCGAGAAGAACTCCTAGTGACAATGAGGGAACATGACATTGCTCCCGTGATTACCACACTTGCTTGTTGTGTCTTTTGTCAGCAAGCTATTGCTCTATTGGTTATGGTAAGACGTGTGCGTTCCAATGTGTGAAAAAGGGAGCAGATACGCGAGGATGGCAGGGCTGTCGGAATTTAAGGAAACGGGGAGGCAGCTTCTTCGGCACTCAAAAGGATAATAATAATTTGCGGCTATCAATAATAAGGTCTGGGACTTCTTTCTAGATCCTCCCAGAGTAAGCTTATGCTATGGTTTTCCCTTACTCCGTGGCCATTAATTTTATATAAGTATATTATATATAATCAATGTTCTTGCCGAATGCTGGGAGTTAACGAAAGTCGTTACATGGGCGCATTTAATAATGACTGATAGCTGACCGATTTACAGTAGACTCGCGATTATGTGAGCTAATCACATTTCACATATTTCATTATTTCACAAAAAGTAGTATTCATATAGTCGCGAGGCTACTGTATTATATTTTTGTTATTAAGAATGATAGGGAAATTATTTAGTTAGAGTAGAAACATTTCAATTGTTATGGAATCCATGTAGTACTTAGAATAGGTAGCCTCGTGTAGTACCTTTCAGGTGGAGCACGGGGTTGGAATGATTTGTAATAATTTAGTTTTCATAAATAAAGTGTACTACCATCACATAGAACCAATCGACTAGCTTTGGAGAGAGCTCCCAAGATTTCCCACATATCCTTCCGCATGTCCATAAGGATAGCCTCGCCTTGTGGATGGTCTTCCCCCTCCAGATCTGACAATTACTTCAGATTTGGCTTTTTGCCTGAAACAAATTGACGAAACTTGTAAGAAAAACGTTGTATTTGTCATCTTCAATTATATTATTTATTATTTCCTTTTATCTATATTGTCCAGAATTGCTGTCTGCAATTATCATTAATAAAAAAGAAACAGTAGTGTTAAGTATCTGACACTTTTTCCCAATTAAGATAAGATAATCTTCATGTTCATCGATAACTGTCTAAAACTAACGAAAAAAGGCCACCATGAAAATAATCCGCAAGCGCTCTAACGCGACCCTATAACATGTCAGTTATGATCAACTTCCGGATGGAAAATCCTCAACTCTTTGTTCGTTTTCCCGGGATTTTCCGCAGTCACGCCTGCCACTACACAAAATCACGAAAAGACAACATTCTGCAAGGGGTTAAACATTTCACAATTTATCAGCGACTGACAAGTACATCTGTCAACATTTACCGCTTTGATTGCGTGACTGGTTGCAGCCGGGTTGAACAAATACATACACCTCGCAGCAGTCGAGCTCTCGGTTACTCTTTCCGATAAGTACGCTGGGGGAGCCATCCGACTGTAAGTCATCATATATGCACCGAACGGCATCAGAACGGAGCGAAAAATATTTACAAGAACCGCTCTTATCAAGCCGGTGCATCGCGATGGTGGTCGTGTTTGCGTAGTTAATATTTCATTCTCTTTACGCGAAAGCCAACGGGTACACTCGGGACGCGTATGCAGTCGGAGCTTTAGTGTGCATACATTCCTTTTTTTTATTGTTGAGGAAGGTAAGTTTAAATCTCCGTAGAGGAAAATGGATCGTTTCAAATATTTACGATAAAATACGAAAAAAAAATACGACAAAAATACGTTGCTTTTACTTCGCTTGTAACTTAAAATGTAAAATATTTTGTTAATCCTTCCACAGTATTTTGGTTGGATAAAAAGATTCTTTTATCAAAACACATATTGTAAGATAGGAAAATTATATCTAGTGTGGCGGCGTAATGTCATTTTTTAAATTTGACCTTCCGTCAAATTTAAAAAAGTACAAGACGTATTATGTGTTCTATGTCATTCAATCTAAAAATATGTTAATATTCAAATTATTTTATTGAATATATAGGTGGGCCACTACATTCGCGTCTATTTATATAAAAAAAGTGGAACCATATTTTCAATTTTTTTTTTTTGTTAAGGATTATACAGGTTCAGAAGGACCACATTTCAAAATTATTTTGAAGTATACAGGATGACTCAAAGAGAAATTATACACCAAAGTTGTAAAAAATTAATTGGAACACCTGTATATCATGAAATATTTTGTTAGTGCAAACTAAATAAAGGGAAGTTGGTGTTAGGTTTCCTATATCTAACTCAACTCGTTTACGAGATAATTAACTATTCTTCAAAATGTAAACCAAAATTTAAGAGGCACGTCTGTCATACATATTTAAGCTAGATATTTTAAACTATATTTATTTTTTAACTAAAGCATTACACTTGATAATAAAATAAAAGTAATGCAAAAAATTATACTGGGTGAACAAAAACATACATTAATTTTCACTATCTTTAAAGGCAAGTAACTTTCTTATTTTAAATGGAACACCCTGTATTCATTACCTTATTTAGATTCTAATTTTAACGATCTTTAAGACTGTATTAATGATTCCTAATGTAGTTTCTTAGTAATTTAGAATTTTCTATTTCAAATATTAATTCCTATCAATTCTTTTTCAAAGGTAGGCTTAGACAAAGGTATCGCTATTATTCATTATACACAAAAGTCATTTGACAAGAACAAAACTTGTCAGTTGCGCATCATTGTTGTTCGTGGTTATTTAAAAAGCATTTTAATTATTTACAATGAGAAATTACCCTCAAGCAGAAAGGATTGATATGATTTTAATAATTGGAGAGTGTGAAGAAAATTGTTTGCTAGCATCAAGGATTTATGGGTAAAAATATCCTAACAGACGCTATCCCGATAAGCGTTCTTTAGAAAATTTGCTGCAAAAGTACTGTAAGTGTGTGAAGAACGACAAAAACCGATTACCGGAAATGAATAAAATAGTTTAGTTATCGAATCTCTTGCTGAAAATCCGCATACAAGTTAGCGAAAAATAAATAAAACTACAGGGATAAACAGAGGGAGCATCAGAAGAATTATAAAGATGAACAAATTTTACCTATACCACATACATTGCATCAAGAACTTTTGGAAGTAGATTATGACCGACGGCTTGAATTTTGTTTATGGGTTCTAGAAAAGTTAGAAGATTACGAAAATTTTCTGGATTGTTATGTTATTTTCGGATGAGTCAACTTTTCATAACAACGGAATAGTTAATAGGCATAATTTTATAGCGACGAGAATCCCAATTTCTTTAGAACAAAAAAAAAATTGAAAATATGTTACCACTTTTCGTATATAAACCGACGCGAATATGGTGGCCCATCTGTATATATATGTTTATATTATTTCAATTTATTTTCTTTTTCGTTAAGTTTTTCCTTGTATTGTTTGTGTTTTCTTGATTTTAGTGGAAATCTTGTATTGAATATTAAATAGAAGTGAAATTTTAAATGTATTTTATTGACTTGGCGAAACTTTTGTATACTTTCTTTTTTTTTGTTGTGGGAGCCGTCTGACCTGAGGTCTCCGGAAACGGTCTCCCATTTCTTTTACTTATTAAATTATATCAGCGACTCCAGTATTGTATTTCTTTTACCCAACTTCTTTCCTGCCATGTGCTGTGTTTTTGAACACTCGTTGAACATGTTCTGGGTCCATATATAGAACCGACAATCCCTTCCTTGCTAACTCATCGGCTTTTTCGTTTCCTTCGATTGCCGAATGTCCGGGCGCCCACAGTAAAGTAACTTTATTGCTCAAACCAGTCTTGATTGTATCTTTGAGTTTACCAGTGCCCCAGTATCGCCTGGCTGTCTTTTACAATATAGCTTATATTGTTAGCTAGGCTTATTTTCATAAGCCCTCTAATTGATTTCAGTTGCACAATGGAATATTACATTATTGCTTATTCAAACTTTGATTCACTCATGATATACAAAACAATTCATTAAAATGTAACAAATCCATGATTTTAAACTATATAATAGGGGTTTACGAAAATTGGATCGGATATATACCGATGTACCGAAAGTGAAAGAAAATCATAGCATTTACAATGTGCTAGAACAGAATAGAAAGTCGGTAGATACCTTATAATCCAATTTTCGTAAACGCCTAATATTGTCTGTTCTAGATAATGAAGTTACTTTGTTATGATAGTACCTTAAAAACATATTTTTTCTTCTACTAAAATTTTAAATTATTTTCAAAGTAGCCATAATCTAAATTAAAATTTAACTGACATTTCATTTGGTTTAAACTTGTTTTCAATAACTATATAACGCAGATTTCTAATATTTGAAATTTTATAACTTAGTGTTTCTTTAAATTTGTACACCATTTTGTTTATTTGTTTAAAATTGAAAGGAAAATAATGTAGGATATATAAAATTCTATTACGTTTTTACATTGTTGTGAGTAAAAACCTGTTTGTGTGTAAAGTTATAAGTGTTTTTGAAGTAGGTATTAATATTTTAAAGTATACAGAGTGTAATAAATATAATTGAATTTTGAAAATGTTTAAATTTATATTAGAGTTAAATATAATAATTAATATGATTTTTAATTATTTTATGGAAAACATATATATTTGATAGGTTTGCAGTTTCTTGGTGATCGTTAACTGCATTGTTATGTTTTGTAATATGAATCAGTTCTAGAAAATTTCGTGATTTATATTTTTTCATTATTTATTATTTCTGTTTTTTGAAAGTAAAGAAATAACTTTCGCTTATAGCATGTTTTTTAAGTACAGTAACATTTTTGGAATATTTTTGTCCTTTAAGACGTTCTAACAAATGTTTTGATTGTCGATGTATACACTATTGCACTTATTGTAAAGTATTTTATATACTACAGTGTCTGGTTTGGTTTTGGAGTATTACTTTTAAGTTTTGTATAAAGAAATTTTAAGTTTATTATAATCTTGATGAGGACTTTTGATGTTGTAAAGAGTTAATATTTTATTTATTTGTTCAGAAAGTATATTAACATATAGCAGGGATGTATATTTAATTCAAGATTACTATTTTTGTTGTTGGAATGTATGAGGAATGATTTTGTTTTATTTACAAGAAATTTTACATAGCAAAATTATGACAAAATTTCTCATAAAATGAGTAACATTTGTAAAAAATAAACGTATTAATTATTTGTTTCTTGAATAATTTCCTGTTAGTTATTTTGTGTAAATATTAGACAAGAGCTACATGCAGATGCCATCATCTATGCTATTTACTTATTATAGATGACAGTTATTGGCATTGCTCGATCATGACCACCTAGAACACTCACATGTAGTTGTAATCATTGTATAAGCTGGGACAGTCTTTCTGAAATATCACATAAAGTAATTATTTCAGCTAGAAACGGTATTTGATATTTATACGTATTTTTTTTGACGGACAATCGATTGGCATAGAGACAGTTAAGGGTTGCCATTACAAAAAAAAAAATGAGTTATCACAAATTGAAGACCTTACATTTTGTGCTCTCTCCTCCTGCAGTTAGTTTGATATTTTTTAATTTCATTGTTGGAAAAAGATGTCCCATTTGGTGGATATTTCCCAAGAAAGATATTTCTCCTCACGCAGGATTCGAACCTACATCCTCTCGATTACCGGACGAGTGCTTTACTAATTAAGCCAAGAGAAGATGTAAGTTCGAGCGTTTAACCAAACATATGTTGATATTAGAAATAGAATAGTAGAAATACATTAATTTGTTAATTTATTACTGTAAAAAGTTTGCAATCCTAGCAAAAATACTACCTTTCCATTTGCAATAACAAAGCTTACAACCAAACCCGGTATAAGGAAACATTACCGGATGTAGGAAATATTTTAGCTAAGCTGACGTACACTCAGATATACCATAAATTATTATCCATGTATTTTTAATGAAAGCTCATCGTGACACACACTGTATAACAACTAAATGAATATGAAATAGTGTCAGCAGTATACAATTATGTAATTATCATCATGTGTAAGAATATACACACCTATAAAATCTTTAGATAAGCAACTATCGCATCAACTTGAATTCTGATTAGTTATTAGCATCTCCCACTATCTTAGAATGTATCTTACACACGTTGGGCAGTTGAAACGGAACAAGGTGAAGTCAAATAATACCAACACCCTTGGGAAGGGAGCAAGTTAGACGGTCAGTCCAGATGTGACAATGGAATTGAGTCTGCAGGCCGAGGATCGGTCGTCCTGATTGAATTAAGACCCTATTGAACTTATCGCCGAACTGAGGGGGACAAAATTGAAATTGCAGGATGCGTTTTCGTGTGCAAATTGCCTATCATTCCCTTGCACAGTTATCTTTTTCTACCGCCACCTCTCATGTATCCAGAAATAAGCACACCTTTGGATTTCTTTTAGGGTCTAGCGCAATTGATATTGCATTTCTCAGATGAAAGAGATTAGAAAATACTGTGAAGATTATGATACAATAATTGTTTTACTAATAATTAAATATTCAGTTACAATGAGAAAAGCATGAGTTTGGCGCACGTTTATCTTATGCAAGGAATGCAACAATTAGTAGCAAGCTTAATTTTCTGTTACGCAGACGCCCACAACCAACAAATGCAATCAAATAGTGTTCTTTCCATTCTAATTTATTACTATCTATAACAGCTACATGTTATGCTACCATGTTCAGGCTTTCTTCAAGTTAAAAATAATTGTAATATAAATATTAAGATGTGAAAAAAGCTTTTTGAAGAGTGTGAACTTTACAAAAACCGTCATTTCTAGATATGGTGCATATTAATAGCAATTAAAATTTAATTAATTTTAAAACAGACACAAATCAACTTAACCATATTTATTGTAACATTTTACATAATATCTAGTAACATTACCTTATTTATAAAAATGTTTTTCTGACTTTTTAATAATTCTAAATTCTAAAAACTTAATTATACTTAATTATATTATTATATTTAAATTTGTAAGTATTATTTTTATATTTTCATTACTATTGCTTCATATCCTTTTATAATATTGTAGAATTCCTTCTGAAGAAGTCATTAAATAAATGACGAAATATTGAGGTCATATAAAGTAGTTTTTATTAAATAGACCGCCATTACCCATATATCCAATTTTATTCCTTAACGAAATGCGGTCGGTAATCCTTTTTAAATAATTGGTATTCCAAAAACAGATGGGTTTTTATCCAAAAACTATGGATACGATATTATGAGAACGATACAATAATGGGCATCCTTAAATATTAAATTAGCTAACCAGTTGAACAAAAAACACTTTTTGGAAAGAAGTAGAAGGTAGAATATAATCTCAGGCCATATACAACATAATATAAAGAACATATGTCAGTAATTGACAAGTAACAACTACAACAGGTTGGAAAATAAAATTCTTAGTTTACATTAAGTACATAAAAGCATTGATGATCACAATATAAAACTTTTACACATCTGCAGTAAAGATCTTCAAATTCAAATTGAGAGACATAAAAAGAAAAGAAAATGATACACACCAGTAATTTTATATTTAGACGACATTTTAATTTGTTTTTTTACAGTAATGCTATAGTAAGTACTGTATTTCACTTTTAACACTATAATAACTGTCTACATTATTTGTAATGCTACAGGGTAGCGCACAGCCTGGTATAAAAAAAATAAATTTTAAATATAATACTTTAATAATTAAATTTGTAAAATCAAATTTTAAACATCCTAGTGTCATCTATATTCATTACTTTTTAATCCTAAGTATGCCCTCTCAAATGCCAGATGGCATGCGGGATGAGCATTTATGCCTGTTACAGGGTAGAGCACGCTCTGACATTAAAAAAATTACGAATGGATAGTTAACTCCTTTAATCTTTAGTGTGACTGGAGATGAGACAGAAGAATGTTGCTTGTATGTGCTCTACTCCGATATTGGTATTTACACTGCTGAGTTTAAGTGATATAGTGTGCATGAGACTCTGGTACATCAATTATGATCGACTTTGTGCGATAAAGACAACATTTACGTTCAAAGACAAGATTTTTATTTATAAAAAGTTCGAAATGTGAAACGTGTAAAAACAACATACGTAAGGATTTAATTATCTCAGGTAAGTTAAATGAGTTCGCCTATTGAATAACAATTACGTTTCTCGTTAGAAATTCCACTTTTTTGCAATATAAATTCATCATAAAAAATAAAAACGTTTAAAATGAAATTTTAAAATTCTCGCATTTTCAGGACATTTATCTATGTAATTCTATGCTTAAAAGACGGGTGAATCAGAATGTGCAACAATTGAAGGTGAAAATTACTGGGTATTCAGTTCGTGTTGTGAATACATATTGACTACTAACATTAGTACTACCACCTTATACAAAATTTCCACCAGTGAACGCAAACTGATAAGCGGTCGCGAACAACATTTCTATCCAAACAAATTTGCTGAACATATTAAAATGAAATTTCTTATAAGTATATTAAAATTTAAATTAGGATTAAAATAATACTCTCATTTTTTTTAGGTTGATAAGGCGCAGAAGACCTTTGGAAAGGGCAAATCGGCAGGCATCAGAGCTGAGCTACAGCTATGATCAGGACATCGAATGGGGCTCCGGTACTTCGAATTGCGGAAAATGGCAAGAACAGGAACATATCTTGGGAATATTGTCGTTGGAGAAAATTACCCAACAGTTATTTATTGTGGATAAAATACTAATATGATAAACTTTGTTTAAAAGTCACTATAATTTTTAGTTTGGAATTTGGAATAAGCAGGATTTTTATCAAAATAATCGGTAATTTTACAAAAATTAATCGAGACACATCCATCTGTCACGGAGATTGGTTGGTGAATCCTTTTGCATTGAAATTCTCAAGACAGTTCGTATGAACAACCACAAGATATATACAATTTACAATGGCAAATCTTGAATGTGAAATCGTAACCTTTTGAAATAGAATAAATTTCTTTGCTCATAATGTGCTCATAATAGTAGATTCAAATTTAAAAATACTTCATACTATGGCCTTCATATTCAGTCTACATAAATTTCTAACCACACTAATTAAACTAAACCACGGACAGCATGGCACCCGAAATTGTTCCACAAGAAGGCAGATCTGGAAGAAAGCACAGAGAAATAGAGGTCGACTGAAGGTCAATTCCATACCAAAGCGCTAATAGAGGATGGGGATGCTAGATTCTCTGATAACCTACTAAGGCGCCCCAAGATAGAACCTAAAACCATTACTGAGCTGGTAATTGGACACTGCCCCCTGAGAAAGCATCTATACAACAAAGGCCAAGCAAGCGAACCGTGGTGCAGAATATGCATTACAGGAGGAAACGAGTTTACATGTAATCTGTACATGTGAGGAATTGAATGTACTTAATGTACTCTGGTAACAAATTTATTAAACCTTTTTACAATAACTGAAGGTACTTAGGCAGAAGTATTTCGGGAGAGATCTACAGGAGTCCTCGAAGGTTCTCAAGTTCCCACTGGGCAAGATACTGGGCTTTATAGGGAACCCCAAGCTGCTCAAGTGGAAATAAGAGATTTAATAGGTATGGTACAATGAGCACTAGCTCAAGTGCCCGGACTTTAGGTGCCTACCCTAAATTTAATGAATGAATAAACTAAACCAAATCACAAACGCCACAAACAAATTTAAAACATCATAACTACGACAAGATTATAAATGTTAAAGTGACATGTGAGAGTAGTCAATATGGTATGCAACTGATTTTATATAGCCATGTCACAGAATTCTTTTCATCAATTCTACAGAAGGCGTTCTTCCTCGAGAATAGCCGAAGTGAATCGAACTTGTAACTATGCAAAAAAAAAACAGTCATGTGATAAGGTGTGCCTACTTTTCCTTAAGATTTCACATTCACCGTGAATATGGGCATTAGAAAGTCAACTTCTAAAGTGAAACTTTGAATAGTAGTTACCAATTGTGCAAAAGCTCAAGTAAAAATAAGATTTTTTCATTTTTTTGGATAAGTACTAAATCCCCTAATCTCTAGTGCTATTTATATAATGTGTGATTTGACTACTTGACTACTAAGATAGGTTAAATCAAATAAAGAAAATACATGCAACGCAAAACTTTGGTTTATACTTCACTTCACGATATGGAGTGACAAATATAAAAATATAGATTTTCGAACGTGGGTGCAGTACACGATGCTACTTCAAAAGTTTTCCAACTTCAATTAAGTTCAAAAAAAAGGTAGGTATATTAAACCTCATACCTACGGTCCGTACATTAGGCGCAAAGAAAATATAAAATTCCCTTTTCCCTGCAGTAGGAAAAAAGTAATTGATGAGAAGGATTTTAAGTAAACATCAAGGGCATAAAAGCCATTTGAATTCATTTAAAATTCTTTTTTAAAAATCCGTTTTAAAAAGACGCACTGAATTTTTCATAACCTTCTGGTGTACCAATCTTTATCCTGAGCGCGTTTCACTTCTTTCTCCCTGCCCTCTGAAAAATGGAAACACATAAACATACGCGTTAGTAACACGACTGCATACACATACATACATATGTCTCATATGTACCTATTCGCAGTAGGGGCTTCTAGAGCCTTCGAAAATTATTAATTTATCGTGTAGTGCCTAAATGTAAGTTCGTGGATTACGCCTAAAACCCGGTAGAACGGTACAAGTTCAACGTCGCATTCCCCCGGGGGTTTGTCACCCCAAGTGAAGTTTTCAAAACTTAATTTACCGTCAAAGTCAAATACAGGAGTACAAGACACCTACAGTGTCAAATACAATTACTAACAATTAACTGAGTTAGTCTACACCATTCCTGATCAGAGGAGCATTTGTTTCAATATAAATTTCACTACAGTATGGTCTATAAATACATTACAGGTTCTTTTGTTCCGATACAGAATAATGTTTGTACCATTTAAAAGTCAATCGTAGTTAGATATGTATTATTTAAGATATTACAATTATATTATGTTTAACTTTCATGATTTTAAAATTATTAATTTCTTTTATTCTGGATCATGCTTCTAGCAAATTCAATGATACAGGATTGTTTGGGGTCGTAAAAGAACACTAAAATTCTTAAAAGAAGTGAAAAAGGATTGCAAGGGAACATCGGCTTTTTTCTACCCAATCGCCAAAGTTAGGGGTACAGCCCTTCCCAAAATTTGAACGATTTTTCAATCTTTACTAATACTGAACGGTTAGTTTGTGGATGCATTGGCTTAATGACAACGAACTAATTCATGAAGCAAACAAATCCGCAGTGGATGCTGGACATTGTGAATGCACTTCTGTAGCATCAGCTGTTTCCATCTGAGTGGAACACCGCTAAGGTCATCTTGTTGCTAAAAAAAAGATAAAGATCCAGAAGACCTAACATCCTACAGACCACTGTGCCTCTTAAATACTGTTAGCAAAGTGTACGAGTCATTAATCCCACTACGATTAGGGAAGGAGATCGAAGATAACGGTGGATTCTCATCAAGTCAGTTCGGATTTACCAAAGGAGTGTCAACAATCCATGCAGTGGAAAAAGTTAAGAACATAGCTAGGAACTGTACTGAAAAGTGGTGTGTGCGGATAACGGGAGATGTTCAGAATGCTTTTAATTCAGCTGATTGGTCCCTGAACATTGAAAAGTTAAAAACAAAAGGAATTTTATACTATCTAACTAACGTTATGGAAAGTTACCCGAGCGCCAGATATTTACAATGCAACAGACGAACAAAACTTAAGATAGACGTAGGCGTACCGCAGGACTCGATCTTGGGGCCCACACTGTGGGGCGTACTGTATGACGGCGTGCTTAGACTAAAGCTAACCAAGAACGCCACGACCATCGGGTACGCAGACGACTTGGCTCTGATTGTGACTGCCGGCGACGAACACCAACTAATATTGGATACGAACGAAAATTTTAATCGTATACAAGTATGGATGAACAACAATAAATTCGGTATAGCACCTCAAAAAACGGAAGCAATTATATTAAAGGGCAAAAGGAAAAGGGACCATGTTAGCTTCTATGTCAGCACCACATCTATAAGACCTGCAAAACATTTAAAATATCTGGGCATAACTCTAGATAATAGACTCATGTTCGAGGAGCATGTAAAGAAAGCGGCAAGTAAAGCCGAAGAAAAGGCAGCTGCACTCGCAAAGATTATGCCTATTATTGGCGGGGTCCACTTCATTGCCTTACATGGGGCACCGGTATGGCACAAGGCACTGGAGTATAAAACGTATCAAAACATCCTCGAAAGCCCGCAAAGGAAAGTTCTTCTAAGGGTGACTGCCGTATATAAAACCGTGTCCACAGTGGCTCTTCAGGTGATCGCTGGGGTATCTTCGATAGACCTGCTGGCACGAGAAAGAGTATATACACACGTCAATGGTGTGTATAGAACATACGCCCAAAAATTTTGCAACGACTCTACAGATGAGTGTGCATATTGTGGTATGCTGGATACGATGCAACACACCTTATTTCTGTGCAAACGGTGGAAGGTAGAGCGCTTGGAGATAAAGTGGGTAAAGTCCTGTATCCGGAGAATCGCATGGAGACCATGCTCGAATCAGAGAGAAATTGAACATCGTTGCCTCGTTAATTACAGTCATTATGCGAAACAAGGAAGCGGAGGAGAGACAAAGACAGACTGGCCGTGATCTCAGGATGGCGTGACTCAAGAACAGTTTTTTTGGGTGGTACCGGGCATGCCTTAACTTGGTGAAGAGGGGTAGGTTTAGTGGGTAGGCTGTTCTTGCACCTCCCGACCAAATCCACACGCAGCGGGGTACGGGCTCCGCTGTGTCTTACGAAGATTCCTCCTCCAATAAACAAAAATCATGAAGCAAGACGTTTTGACAATACATTTATCATTTTCAATTGCTTAATGTTGATCCATAGCAATAATTACCAAGTTACATTTTCTACTTTGAAAATTATGCGAAATGTTATGTTTTTTTTGTCAAAATAATACAATACAAAATTAAGTACTTAAGTAAAATAGCATTACAACAATATCAAATAATCTGTGGAACAACTAGAACTCTGAGTATATAATACATCCGCTAACTAACCGTTCAGTATTAGAAGATGGCTATAAACACCGAGAATATAAAATCTTTTAGTAATATCTCCGAAATTATTACAGTTTTTTTAAAAAAAATTAATATAATTTGCAGCTGATTATATAGTCCAAAAGATGATGTAAGCTATCTTCGCAAGAAGACAATAATGAGAGAGGGAGTATCCCCTGCCCCATTTTTTTAATAATTTGCTTTTTCTTATCTCTCAAAAAAGAGGTTTTACGTAGAAATTTGGTAATTATAAAATAATAATAAACATTTAATATATAACAACAAATAAAAAACCATCAGATGCATTTACTAAATCAGTTCTTTTTTATATTTTATATATTTTTTAATAAAATCCATTCTTCTACTACTATATCCTCAGAAAGGTGCGTATAAAGATTTATATTTTGATTTCTTAATTTATTTAACTTGCAGTGTATATAATTTAGGTATTGACACGTACGATCAGTTATGTCAGACTGCGCATTTAAAGAGTAATATATTAAGCAATAACATTTCGTAGAAACGCATACATAATCTTATCCATATCAAGATATATTAGATGTGTAATTCAACATGAACCTTCGAAGAGTTACCTAGACGATTGGATATATTTTTATATGTGTTACTGTAAAAGCCCGAACTACAGTAAATTCTAAGATTTTCCAGTAAAACCTAAAATTTACCAATTCTTAATGGTAAAAGTCCGAACAGCTCTGTGACCATCGTCATTTCGAACTTTTACCACCAGTCACTTGGTAAATCTCAGGAATTACCTCATAGACACGGTAAATGTTAAAAAAGACATGTCATAACGTGCTCGGCGCATTGTCTCATATTCGTGGACAGCAGTAGGGAATTTTGTAACTAAGTAATTCCAAATTTATGCTCTATGTGGCCGAATATTGAAATCGTACATGGAAAGCCAAGACATATATAGACGGAATCAAGGATCAGTGGAGCGTGCCAATCAAGATATCAAGAATATACTCAGCACGTGGATGGAAACCAATCAATCGCCAAAGTGATCAGAGGGCTTGAAATTCATCCAGGCCCTGAAAAATAGAGCATATTGCGCGATAATTAAATGCGCCCATTCGAAGCAATGTTTGATGGTCCAATGAAACTGGCCATTACAACGTCAGTAATTCCTAAAGATATGATTGGGCTATTAAGGTCTGGAGAAGATTTAGAGAATCTGTTGCATTCGCAAAAAATACAGAACAAAATATTAACGTCGAAAATGTAATTGAATAGGACAAGGAAGACAGCGTTGTTGAAAATGAGTCAGAAGAGGATATAACAGTGGCAATGTGAGGAACAAAACACAAGAAAACGGAATGATTGTAACTGAAAAGATGAAGAAGCAAGTAACTAATGATATCAATCTAGCGATTCAGAGGCAGAAAACGCAACTCAAGCTCAAGAAGATCCAATACCGAAAAAGATAGAATCTGTCCAAACAATAAGAAAAAAGCAAAATTGTATTTGGAAAACCAAGCTGAAAAAATAAAAGCCGTGTCGGCTAATAAATATCCAAATGTAAAAGTTGGCCAAAATGTAATACTGAAAGTAGCAGACATTGACAGAGCTAAAACTGACCCGAAAAGCATTATTGCAGTTGTGATAGAATAAAGGACAATGAGTTTTACCAACTGCGTACCAGAATTGGAGTACTAAAGCAGCTTTACACACAGTCACACAGAATCAGTTTCCCTCATGCTCTGAAGATTTTATAAAGATAGAACAAGATGATAAAGAAGCGAGTCTTCGAGAAATTGCCGACAAATTGTCGTTGATTGGAGGACAAGGATTTAAAAAACCTAACTGTCTCAAAAATGCTTATTGAGGAAATGCGCTTGTAAGTCATCAGGATTATTACTTTGTAATTCTAAGTGCCACAATAGCGCTCCGTGTTGTAATAAGTCTAATGTTTTTTTTTTACTGCCTACCTATTAGCAAATGACAATTGATTAATTGTCGTTTTTCAATTCGTTTGTTAAATACCAAGTAATAAGAAAAATAGTGATTCAGTTAGATCAATCAATGTAAGCGTTATGTTTGTGAGAAAATAATTTTATTTCTGTTTATACTATTCATCAACTAGTGTATGGCGTCACAGAGCATTAGCGTGTGTAATTAAAAAAATAAAACAGATGCTCTAATGTTTTAACGGAACAGTTGCGACGTTGAACTGAAATTTTATAAAAATATACATTTTCAAACTTTTTTTCCTTTTAAAATAGTAATCTCACAAACAAAAAATTTGTAAATCCGTAGTAATTTGAAACTTTTCTTTCGAATAAAAAAAAAATTTAAAAATAGTTCCCGACCCTATTAGCGTATTTCATTCATAAGCCGTATTGCCAAAAATAAACCTAAAAAAATATTGGCTTTCGCATAACATCGTTTACACATAAAAATAAAATATTCCGAAAATCGTCATCATGTCATTCTTCATTTATACTGTCAACGCAACCTGCCAACAAAAATTTCAAAAAATGAGTTCTTCATTTATTGATTATTTTGTTGATTTATAAATAAAAATAAAAGTTATTGTTAGAGTTAACAGGCTATAATGAGTGAAAAAGAAGCAAGTTCAAGCTCTGTATTAACGTTGTTTCTCTAGACGAAAAAGAATAACACTGGGTATCTTCTCGTAGATATTTTAAAATGAAGATACCAATACGCAAGTGAGTTTATTATTTTAAGTTACAAATCGTCGTTTAACATTCAAGTTTTTTAATCTTTACAGATTGCTTTATAAAGTTAGATAACTAGTTGGCATCTGTTAAAGCCATATGATACTTTAGTCTTTAGTGCACGCTTTTGACTGCATGAAGTTGCTATTTCCAACTTCGAAAGCTTACCGCAGACTTGAATTTTAACTTACTCTACAAATACGTAGATAATAAATGTGCATGTACCTCATTTATTTATACTATTTTTAATATTAATTCATTCTACCAAAGTACATACACCACAAAGCAAAGTTTCTCTTTCTCTGCAAAAAAAAAAATAATAAATACAAAATAACTTCCATATTTTTTTCTGTAAGGTGGCGCAAAGCGCGCCATCTAAGGGACAATATCCAAAACTTGAACCTTTCATTAGATGATATCTGTAATAGACAAGTTTCCAATTAAACACTTTGCCACAGATGGAGCAAGCATAGTAGCAACTAGCAACGTACATTTTTTGCTTTGGTATAATCGTTACGAATAAATATATTAGTATTATTCTTCTAGTAATTCACCAATAAAATAAAACGAAAATTACTATATAATCGTCCCGTCCTTTTGTGTGAGGCTGGACAAATTTTTGTACAAATCGAACACACTTATTAATATATACAAACCATACAAACGTCATAAAAGTGACAGAAAATTCAAGAAGTAGAGGTTAATTTATTAATCTTGAAGTAGTGTGTAAATTATGATTTATATTTGATTTAATTATATGAGTTACTGTAATAATATCACAAAAAGATATAAAAACAATCAGTAATAACTGCATGAGTATATATCACTATAACTTCTTACAAGAAACGCAATCATGTCTGTAGTTATTGAGACTACTTTAGGAGATGTAACAGTTGATTTATTTGTGAAAGAACGACCGAGAGCATGCCGAAACTTCCTGAAACTATGCAAAATAAAATATTACAACTATAATTTATTTCACACCATAAGTCGTGGCTTTATTGCACAAACAGGAGATCCTACTGGCTCCAGAAATGGAGGTGAGTCAATATTTGGTGTTTTAGAGGGACCATTGAAGAGATACTTTGAAGCAGAAAGGAATCCACGAATAAAGCATACTGTAATGGGATTAGTATCATTTGTGGGCACGGACGATCATATGATCGGCTCACAATTTTTTATAACGTTGGGGAATGAGTTGACTTATTTAGATGAGCAACATTGTGTGTTCGGTGAGGTTATGGAAGGCTTAGATGTACTAGAAATGCTTAATGAAACTATTTGTGATCAAGATAATAGGCCTTATAAAGATGTTAGAATTACTCACACAGTAATATTAGATGATCCATTTCCTGACCCAGAACGTCTACGTGTTCCATCGCGTTCTCCTTCTCCAAGTGCTGAACGTTTACAAGGTGGCAGAATCGCACCTGACGAAGAGGTAGATGAGACACAAGGTAGAAGTATTGATGAAGTTAATGAAGTAATTGCTGCGAAAGAAGCTAAGGCACGTGCTACAATCTTGGAAATGATTGGCGACATCCCAGATGCAGAAATGGCCCCAACAGAAAATGTGCTGTTTGTTTGTAAACTAAATCCTGTTACAACAGATGATGATTTGGAAATTATATTTAGTAGATTTGGGAAAATAAATTCATGTGAAGTTATAAGGGATAAGAAGACAGAAGAATCATTGCAGTATGCTTTTGTTGAATTTGCTGATAGAAAAGCATGTGAAGATGCTTATTTTAAGATGGACAATGTTTTGATTGACGATCGTAGAATTCACGTTGACTTCTCACAGTCTGTTGCCAAAGTTAAATGGCATGGTAAAGGAAGAGGTGTTACTACTTATGATGATAAAGGAAAAAGATCTACTGACAAAAGGAATGATTTAGGTAATGGAAAATATAGAAGAGATGACAATAGAAATTAAAAATCAAATAGGGAAGCAAATAATCAGAGAAGAACTGAATATAGGGATGATAATACTTACTTTCGTAATAGAAATCGTGACCAAAGAGACAAGTTTTCTAATCAAGATGATCATCATCATTCACATCGCAGCAGTTCAAACAAATACCAAGATGACAGATCCAAAAGCAAACGGCATGATAGATTAGAGGAAAGGAACACTAAAACCAGAAGAGAATACAGAAGTAGAAGTCGCTCACCAGGCAGAAATACAAATAGAAGAGAAGATAGTAGATCTCAAAAACAAAGGTATGAAAGCAGAAATGTAGATGTCTCAAAGAAATCTAATGTAAAAAGCAGCGCAAAAGGCTCACTGCAGAAAAGGAAACACTCAAGGTCCTCTAGCACGAATTTATCCACAAATGAAAGTTCCTCTGATAGTACTTCCAGTGAAGATGAGAGGAAAATAAAAAAGAAACATAAGAAAAAGGAAGATAAGAAGTACAAAGAAAACAAAAGCAAGAAAGTCAAACATAAGAAAAAGAGCAAATACAGGAGTAGCTCAGAAGAAAGTTGAAATTAACGTATTTTTATGCTTTGTACATATCTTTGTTTTAATACGAGATTGATAATTTTTGTATAAGCTAATTAATAAAAATAATAAATATTATACAAATGTTTCTCATTTAATTTACTAGTTATTATAATTGTTTTTTTTAATTCTTTGCAAATGTTATTTATGCAGTAAGTTTTTTTAATCGTAAATATTTTCATATTGCAATAAATGTTTTTGAGCATCTTTAATTTTTGTCCCTGAATAATACTAATTTATGTCGGCCAAAATTAAGTGATTTATTACTCCAACAGATACAATATCTATATTTATTTGAACAAATAATCAAAATAGCAATCACAATTTTCGATTAATTAGATATTTTATTGAATAAGTAAAAAGAAAGCTCATTAACGCTTTTGATAGAATTGATTGATTTAATAATTAAACACATATACTTTTTTTTAAGGGGTCGATAAAGCCTAAGCAATTTATTGCTTGTCGGGCACTCCCTAATTACATTAGATATTTTTTTATTTATTTCTCTTTTGTGTTTTTTTCAAATGTGAATTCCTTTAATATAAAGCATAGATGCTTATTTGATTTATTGTGAAGTTAATTTATTGCTAATATTCATATTTTGTACTTATATCATGTCAAATGCAAGTGTGTCTAAAATTCTTGAAAATAATTTTTACGTATTATTGTAAATGTTACACAATTTGAATGCAAAATGTAATAATTTTTTTTTCCAGTTGGTGATACCTTTGATACAAAATTAATTATTCTATATAGTTCCAATATTTTTCTAAAGTATCAAAATTAACTTTCCAAAATCCTTCCAGATTGCATTAAATATTATCTGGATGTTTCTGTTTAGGTTTATTATTGTGGTTATCCTTTATTAGTCTGATGTAATTGCCACCCTGATTAGTATTTTATAATTATATTTATAAGAAACATTTACATCTACTTTACTGTGGAGTAGGCATTACTTACTGCTAAAAATATTCATATTGCATAGTTGCCCGTTCAAATTCTTATTTTTTTTATAAATTTTCTGATAGCTACTTCTTCAACCGTCAGATAGCGACGCAACCAACCTCCAAGTTATGCAACTCTTTTTACTGCGTGGTATAACAAGTTACATGCCTCCCGCAAAATATGAAATGTTTTTGCTTTCACAATATGTATTCTTCACTCGTTTTAGTTTTGTATTTCTAAGTGCATATATACTTTATTAAATGTTTAATGATACTAATAATATTAAAAATATAAATTAGGATAATATTCGGGTATTTCGTCTATTGAATCAAATAAATACCTCAATATTTTGTTATTATTTTATAACATCATTAGGAGGCACTACAAATATACAAAAAGAATGAAACAATACATAGAATTACAATAAAGCAATTACTTATAAAGTTATAGGATGTAAAAATAAACTGACAACTGACAAAAGTCAAAACAGCAAAAATAATAAATAGAGGAGAATTAATGGATTAATTAATTTTATGTATTGTTTCATTCTATCTTTGTATATTGTTAGTGCTTCCTAATAATGTTATAAAATAATAACGAAATATTGAGGTATTTATTTTGTTTGATTGAACAGACCAAATACCGAAATATTATCCTAATTGTTTATAAAGTCCGGAGTACGGTCGCTATTCCTTTTTATTATTAAAAATTACAACACAATTCAAAAACAGCCAACAATCTGTAAGAGCCGTTTTACACGTACGAGAATTTTTACATAAATCATAACAAAAATTATCTCGAAAATTTTGGTGAGAAATTTTGTCGCGACACTTTCAGGTCGTTTTACACAGGAATAAGGTTACTTCCATTTGCACTTCTAAGTTGTAACTTAAATCTAAACAATTATGATCCATATTTTTCTGATTTATCGGTTAACTGCTATTTATTTAGGATTTCTATGATAACAATAATCAAATAACAATTTGATTCAACAAATGTGCCTGTTTATAACAACAAATATCGTGAAAATTCCGGTTAAAATTTATTCCCGTGTAAAATTACCTGAAAGTGCCGCGACAAAGTTTCGCGAAATTTACGAATATATAGGAATTTATTACGAAAATTGTCAACAAAATTTTCGGAATAAATTTTGTTATAATTTGCGTAAGAATCCTCGTACGTGTAAAACGCCTCTATAAGTAGATATACAATTCTAATCGATAGAAATGGTAATAGATAAATTACATGTAAGGAATTACGAAAACCGGCTTGTAAAATATCTACAGATTTCTTATCCTGTTATAGAAGATAATAGGTAAGTACATTGAAATCGGGCACTTAAAAGTCTATACATCTTGACAGCTAAGTATGTTTCGAGAAATTATTTCTGTGCGTCTAATTATTTTACATAAATGTTATTATTATAGTGGCCGTTCGAAAAAAAAAATTAATAAACCAGAAATTATTTTTTTTTAATTCCTATTAAGATGACATTGCACTACAACATAATAATAACATATGACTGCTCTACAACTAAACCTAAATACATCATACAAGACAAAATAAAATAAGAGATATTTGTATCTGTTTTTTTTTTAAATATGTTGTATGCTCTTGTTTTATTTTGTCTTACATGATATGTTTGGGTTTAGTTGTAAATCAGTCATATGTATTTTATGACTGAACTTCGCCCCTAATCTAATTATATTATGTTGTAGTGTAATGTCATTTTAATAGGAATTAAAAAAAATAATTTTTGGCTTATTATTTATTTTTTTTCTAGTTAGTTAGTATTTGACCGAGTAAAGCAAACTGATGTTACAAATAATGATGAAAGACGCACGCATGAGTGATTGGTTATCTAGAAGAAAAAGATAGGTATACATGTTTACCAAAAGAGGATTTACTGAGAGTCTTGAAACACACTGGTAGATTCTCATAACAATTTGCAATGTTGTATGGAAAGATCGCCTGAAGTAAGGTCTGTTTCAGACGAGGCGGTTTAGTCGATTCAACTAATTGTAAGTTGCCTGGTTTACTGTCAACTAATTGACTGTCATTGAAGACCTATATTGAAGCCGCCGAACCAGACAAATTGACTCTGTCTGAAAAGGTTCATATCAGTATGTGACTTGACAACCATCCGTTTAACTAGTGGAATTAACTAATCGCTTCATCTAAAATAGGCCTAAATGCAGTTGGTGAACATCGGTACAAAAACATTTAATCTATTGTAAAGATTGTGAGATATTCTAGTGACAATTATAGGGTGGCAAAAACATAACGCATGAAATTTTTTACTATTAGCCATTTAAGTTCTTTTAATTTATGACCAATGTGATCATATTTTCTGATATCAAATATCAAACGCATACACGAATTCTGAATAAATCAGCATCTAATGAGAGCCATGATTTCATAGCAATTTAGGTAGCCTTTAGCTCAAACAATCTAAAAGTAGGACTAGGACTATGTAAGTGACACGCATATTAAAACGATCTTTGAAATTATACTGCGAAAATTTAGTACCTATTTGTCTTAATATACATAATCATATTAGGAGCACTATCAAGTATAGATTTTATAACATAAACCTGATCATATTATTTATTTATCTCCGTTATCCTATAGATATATTGCTATGTTAACTCAGGCAAAAAATTGACTATAAAATTTTATTTTGTGTACAATTACCTCAAAAAATTATGACCGCGGTTCGTAAAACGAATTCGTAGCTATGATTCTAACATATCCACTTTAAACGCAATGCCATCGTAATCCGCGATGCAATGAACTATCGTCACGAAAGAGAATACCCTTTACGGTGCCCGACAAAGATGCCGCCATCTTTTCGGCGATCTACATTCCCAGAATTAAAATCTTTGTAGTTTTCGCCAAAGAATTTTATATAATAATTCTGATTTTCAATTCTTTTGCTCACGTGGAAATTTTATTACAATATACTGTCCGTATTTTTTTTCTTATATTTTAGTTATCATTAAATTTAGTTCTATAGTTTACCTGTGTGCGTTATATTAGTATTTATGTAAACAGTACCTTATGTTTGTAGGTAGTTTTAGTTTAAATAATTGTTTTTATTTGAGTTATAAGAAGGTGTAGATAACTTATTGTTACAGCAATAAATAAATGTCTTTATATATCTTTTTTACCCTTACAAATATCAATGCCTATTTACTCGTTTAGTTATTTATAATATATATTAAAATAAAGTTATTGAACAAGAAGCGGTTTACTTGCTTAGTTCTTATTCAGTTGAATAAACAAACTTTCTATGAAAGAATCCCTAGGGGAACAAAACAATTACAATACTTTTTTTTTGTAAGAAATAGGTTTATCAAAACAATTTTGCGTATAATATAGGGTTGCCATACGTCCGTATTTTCTACGGACAGTCCGTATTTTGTAAGCCTTGTCCGTAGATTATAAACTGTCCGTAGTTTGTACGTATTTCTGGAAGGCGTCCGTATTTTTTTTTCTAGTTTCCAATTTCTCGTACTCAAGTCGTACTTTTGTTATTTATAGTTATTTTAGTATTCAAACTTTCGTATGATGTGCGTTAACATTGCATTTCCAGTAGCATCACGTCTGAAGAGATATATATCTATATTTTTATATAATAATATTAATAATTAAACAATATGTCTCAAGTGAATATTGAAGAACATTTCACGGAAATGTTAATTGATATGGTGCACAGTCCGTATTTTTGCTTTTGAAAATATGGCAACCCTAGTATAATAGGTCTTTTCTTCTTCATGATTGTTAAGTCGAAGCTTCGTAATTCGATATAATCGAATTTTTGTCATTCTTCTTACCCGCCTAGAGGCTCCATTTTATGCACGCAAGTGTGTGGTTTGGAGCACTATAGGCACTTGATATTGTCAATAGTTATTTATAAAATCCATTACACAAAAGCAGCGGCGGCTGGTGCTTACGTTTTTCAAGGGCCATTACAATGATCTAATTTCTTCGTATAAGTTCGTAACATGTTCGTTTCTCGGACGATAGCACACGAACTTCAATCATTGTATTGGTCCCGCATGTGACGTATGCACCTGCCGCCGCTGCACAAAAGTAATATATTAAAGCTTAAATCTACTCGGGCCAAAGCACTCAACCGAATTGATCAGTTAGCTACCGTGATCGATTGCTCATTGACTGATTAACCGATCATTATTTTAGCTGTAGCTTATAATGGCATAATGCGCCATTCACCTTTAAATATTTTGTATGATGATCTTGTAGTATTTCAATAAAAAATAACTGATTATTTTAATCATACATATAGTATTAATTTCAGCATCTAAAGCAACACCATGATGTGGTATTTGTGATGTGGTATAGAATAAACGCGTCACAAACGTTGGAAAAAACAGTTCAATAAACTAAAAATATCTTGTTGTCGTACAATTTATTATACGCATTTCATTTTCACACCATGGATATTTTACCCTTACGATATGTAGATTCTACATCGCAATGTTACTTGAGATTTAGCGGTTATATCAATACATAAACATTCGAAATTTCAAAAATTGTTTAAATATCGTTTATTTTTCTTATTGTGCTTTTTAATACAACATATTAATTTTTTAACTAAATTTTGACGATAATTTCTTAAAAGTTAAGACTAATAAGCTGAATGATAACAGCTGACGACCTCCATAGTCGCCGGTAATGCCGACATATGTACATACATTAGGTCGTGTTATATCGCCGGTATGTTTGATGAACTAACAAAAACGTATAAATCGGTATTATTCAATATAGTAGCTATCTATATTCAGCAGTAACTATAATACTACACAGATAGTTAAAGATTTGACAACCGCAGGCCGGGTAAAATTCCAACTATTTCTTTTTTCACGGATAAATAGGTGATTTTAGCCTTTTTATTTATTTAACCTAACGCCACTGTGCTGATCAAGAAGTTGAAGTGAAAGGTTCCGAAAGAGAGGAATATGAATGTTCTTATTTTACTCATTGTATTATTAAAGTAACAGTAGGAAAAGGTTATTGCGGGAAAATATTTCATTTCATTATTTATTAACATTATTACATATGCTTTTAAATCAATATTTTAGTCCTACCTATGCAAGAAACGGTGAATATATACAAGGTTGCTTTCAGTGCACTACAGCACTTTATACAGGGTTAGGCAAATGTGTGGGAACACCTAATTTCCGCCTAAATTATGGGTTGTATTAAAAAATAACCTTAAGAAAAGCTTAAGAAAGGTGAGTATTCGTCACCGAAACGTCGTTTTTGTAAGTTATGTTATAAGTGAATATAAAACATTGCTCAGTTAGCCGTTTTCTTCCTCATTTTGAACCTTAAGAAAAGTTTTTGTAGTATTATTTTTATTATAGCCTACGATATAGATATGTTAGTAAACTTCCAATTAATAGAAGTACAGATAATAAGATTGATAAATATGAATGCACCATATTTCTTCAACCAATTACTGATAGGGATATACAATATATTATACAAAAACTAAAAAATAAGAAAACCCTGGATATTTATGATATTCCACAAACCTTATAAAGGCATGTGCTATAACTGTTAAGTATGGGGTTAAAGTGGGAAGTATGTGTATTTGCCTATAATTTTCGGGCAAATTTTCGTCACCTGCTTTATGAATAGGGCAAACTCTAGCCCCCTTAAAAGCGTCCAGAAAACTTCCCTCCACAAAACACGTATTAATAATGTCAGCAAACGGTTTACAAATGTTTATAGTTTCACAGACTTATCTAAAGCATTTGACTGCGTCTGGCCAAAAAAAGCTTGAGTCTTATGGAGTCAGAGGAGTAGCTAGTAATCTAATAAAATCATACTTTTCTATAGAACATAAATTGTATCTCTGTCTAACAGAGTAAGTAATCCCTTAGTAATTAAACGTGGGGTTCCACAGGGATCTGTATTGGGCCCTTTTTTATTCATACTTTATGTTAATGACCTACCAATACATATGAGTATTTTGAATAACATGATACTAACAACAACGTGTGCTGATGACACAAACTTTACCCTTCGTACTAGCATTAATCATAATACTGATAAAACTATCAGCAATCAAATTATTTCCCACCCTCAATCTTGGTTTAATGCTAACGATCTTTTTATCAATACAGACAAAACCAAAATATGTACACTTTCACTTAGGCAGAAAACTAATTTTAGTAATATAAAATTTTTAGGTATTTATCTTGATACTAAACTTTCGTGGATTTCACAGATTGACAACATTTGTTCTCGCCTGAATAGTATAGTTTATGCAATTCGAAAAATAGCAGCTTTTGTTGACAATAATGTGGCGTATAAAGTATATTTTGGTTTATTTCATTCTGTCCTTTCATAGGATGCTAGCATGAATGCTAGAATACTTCTCACTCGCAACTACAAAGGGTATTTACAATACAAAAAGCAACAGTACGTAGCAAAGTTCAGAGAGATTTGACGAGCACTGTAAGCCTATGTCTCGTAATCTTAAAATTATGACGCTATTTTCTTTAATAGTTTATGAAAACTTAATATATATTAAAGATAATATCCATAAGCTGTAGTTACATCGAGACATCCATGATCACAACACAAGAGGTAAAGACAAGATAATGGAACATAGATATCGTAAAAATAAATCGCTGGTTATAGGTATAGCACTATATAGTGCCATGCCCCAAAGTTTAGTGAATTTGCCGAGTCCCAAATTTAAAACCAAATTAATTTTTTTTTTAATAGATATGTGCTTATACAGCATGGATGAGTTTTAGGAGAGTATTTGTTATCTAGCAACGTGCAGGCAATCGCAAAGCTGACAATTTTAATGTGTATTGTGAATTATTGTATTTGTGTTGTGTAATTCAACGTCATTTTATTGCATTGAAGCGGGTCCATAAACTTTTTGTTTAACGGACGAATAAATTACTTACTTACTTACATATTTTGATTTCCAACAACTATCATATATTTCGAGAGAGATCTTTTCACATTTTCGGATAGAGACTTTTTCAAGAATTACAATGGTATATGGCTTGGTGAGCGTGCGGCTTAAGATATTAAAATAAAACGTTGGCTTTTAATATCTTTAGTTCCATTACGATCAACCTATAAGGATCCATTACGATCCACTATTTCCTGAAAAAACTGCATTCTTCTATGAGGATCATCTACATTTAATTCTTTCAATTAATTTACTTTATACGAATGAAACTTATCTTTAGACAAGGAAGGAGGATCAATAAAGAGAATACTCTTTACCGATCTCTCGCTAATATTGTAATGTAAAGGAACAGTTTTGTTTGACGTTTTTGGTTCTTCTTGAAGATTAATAGGAACATCCAATAAATTATATTCAATTGTAACAGCTTTAGATCGACCAGGTTTTGACCGATTTTTAACACTTTTAGTTTCATGAAACTTTTGCAACACCCTTGTGGCTGTTGATTTTGAAATACTTTCATCAGGGAATATTGCACGCATGTTAAAGAGATCTCTTCCTGTCTTCAAAACCAACAATCATTAACAAACTAATTCTTTTACGTTTTGTTAGTTCGCCCATAACGAACAACTATTTTAGTATACGGAAACCATGTCAGTATTGACTCTGACTGTCAGTAAGTAATATGCATGTAAAGTAATAAATGAGTAATACAAATAATTTTATTTCTGCTAAAAGTTTCCATGAAAGTAAAAATACGAATATGATGTATCTAACAAAAAGATGTTTGCCAAACGCCAACACTTTATTTTAATATCTCAAGTCGCACACCCAACAAGACGTATATACATTGTAATTCTTCAAAAAGTATCTATCCGGAAATGTGAAAAGATACAGGATGATCTATTTAAAAAAATTACCGATGACGTGATATCTCGAAATACGTGATAGCTGTTGCAAATAAAAGTATGTCACAGACTAGAATAATAATACTGCAATAATCTTTCTTAAGGTTATTTTTGAATAGAACCCATAATTTAGCCAGAAATCAGGTGTTTCCACATATTTTTCCAACACTGTATACGTATTTAGCAATAAAATAGGTGGCTTTATTTGCATCACACTAAATCAGTAATCTTTTGGTATACAACAATGTAAATGAAAGAAAAAATAATCAGGCTGTGACGAGGCTAGTTACATTTTGTTGTCGTTGCACACACGAAAACACCACATCACAATTACACAAGTTATATCTTCTTTAGATCATAGTTTAGGTTCGATTTCTGCCTTATATAAATTCACGAACACACTTCAGTAAACCAACCCCACCACCTTGTGCCCAATATGTTTCGTAAAATAAACAAATATATCTAATGAATGCAGCGTCCAGTGAAGGGTTATCTAGCAGGTCCTTCGATGTGGAAACTTTAACTTTGGATGCATGCTATTTTTTTTAAGGTCGATAAAGCCCAAGCCATTTATTCCTTATCAGGTACCCCTGATTCAGGAGCAGGTATACGACAAAATCAAAGAATAAAATACATCAGAGCACACTTCTGCAACCACATTTGTGCACATCCATTTATTATACATTTTTAAAACAATATAATCATAAAAACAATACGTATCTATCTTTCGGTTGAATTCTTTGACACATACTGCAACAGATATCCTCATAAAACCAACTCGGTTCATTTTGCTACCAATGTAAACACCGCCAAATGCTGCGCCAAGTACCTACCTTATCATATTCATCAGATTATTGGTGCTAGCTGTTCCCTTATTAGGTTAGGTCGGAACGTTATGTTTTGTTTAATGTTGTGAGCCATTTCTGCATTGTTTATCGCTACGAAGTGATTGTTTTATGAAGTTGCCAATTGAGTAGCCTATCAGAATTCCTTAGTAATGTCGAATGTTACCATCAGAAGCAGTTTTTCTTTTTACAGAAATGCTTAAAAAAATTACTACCACTTTTACTATCGCGTCCGCCTTTCGTTTTAATACGAAAAATGCTGTTTTTCTAAAAAAACGAAATAAAAGTAAATTATAACTCATTTCGGAGGGCTCCTTTAAGAAAAAAGGAATTCTTTGTCTATTTTTTGGTAATTTTGAAAATTGGGTTTGCGAAAAATAGACAACTGACGATACACTATCTAGCACTCTTAATATATTTATTTCCATTATCTTGTAGAATATTGCAGCTTCTTAAAATTTCAGAAAATAGAAATTGAAAATTTAGATAGCAATTGAGTCAGTGATGTTGGTAGTAAAATCGTGTTCCTCTAAGCATTTTCATAAATCAGTTTTTGAAAACTCTTTAATCAGTTTGAACTTACACTTGATAGGACTCTCGATCCTTTCTATTTTTAAATCATATATTCGGGTTACACGCTTGAATGTGCCATAATTTAGCAATATCGCAGGACACCGTCGACGTTCCATATTAAACAGCTAGAAATTGCGCTGAAAATGTACATAATTATGCTAAATTTTTCCAGACAAATAGGACGGCCGGAGTAAATTCATCCCCTCCACATCGCCGGCAGCAACACGTATCCATTCTGCACTAAAAGCTCTAACCGCGGTGCCTGAAATTCAGTCGCTTTCAGGACTTCGCACAGAATGACGCCATCAAGACTACACCTACTACTGCTGCCCATATTCTCTTGCATCCTTCTCATATCCGGACTGCCGACATCGTTGGTTGAAGATGTGAAGGACAACGAGATCAGAAACGTAAAAGGTAAACATTTTGCGTCCTATAAATTTCGACAAAATGATGTTAAATAAAATTGTCCTTATGCTTTTTATTGATCTGTTCTCCTTATACCGATAATATAAATGAAGGCGTTTGGTTTTTTAAGGTTAAATTTACAATGATGGTATATGTGAGCTTCAAATTAATTAAATTCATTTAGTTTAGGTATAATTTTGATTAATATATTTCACGCAATAGAAACATTATTTTTATCGTATAATTACAAAGAAGAACTCCATGGTTACATTAATATGTAACACAAGGTGTAAGTCTGGCGGGCAATAAAATAAAGACTATAAGCCTAAGGTTAAACTAATGAAATCGGACTTTGCAGAGATTTTTTTTGTAAAGTGCGCTTTATTTATTTATTAAATCCCAGAAAGTTTTAACTTTGTAATGTTTATAGTTTAGTAGTCGAGTAATTAACTTTAATTCTTTCGAGCTCGTAGTATATTGCAGTAGTTGTCGATGGTGATTACCTGCAATTTTTTGACGATCCTATACGTCCCCAAGTAGGCCAAAAATATGAGTTAATATTTTAATAATATTTATTAATTTCTTCTTTTTCTTGGGTTTTAGGTCATAAAATATGGAAATGTACATCAACAACGACATTTCGCTTTACTTTCAAAGTATACATGTAACAATATAAATTGTAAATGGTGTAAATTAATAATCTCTATAATTATTATTTATAATTATATTTTGAAATTAAAGCGAAACGTCCTTGTTTATGTACATTTATATATTTTCATTGCCTAAAAACCAGGAAAAATAAGAAATTAATTTTTATATATATATGGTCAAAAGAAGAAAATTTAAAATATTTTAATAATGTTTTTTTTATATGTTACCCTTTGGGAGTACCCATGATTTTTTGCATTGCATACCTAAACAACATATACTCGTTACAGGAAGAAACTCGTTACATACGAGAATGAAAAAATAATAATGAAATAAGTGTTTGCATTACGGTATTGTACAAATTGTAGTCACTTGGCAATTCTGGTTGTTGGTTGAGTTTTACAAAATATATAAATTTTATACTGTGTCCGGCAGAAAGTGAGCAGCATATGAGATATTTTTTTATCTTTGAATTTAGTAAATATTTTTTCTTATAAATTACCTCTGCATGTGTTGAAACTAATATAATACTCATCAAATGCTGAAAATTTAATTGTGTACGAGGTAAGGTCAAAAATATGAAACTATGCTAGGAGTAAAGTATCTCAGTTTTTGGGTTTAGAAAGCTCTTTTATTAATAAATGCTGTTTAAATACAACACTATGTCTAAATATTAAGTTTCGTTTAATTTTTTTGTTCGGAACTACATACTGTATACAAAAGTAATTGAGGTCATATGGCAATCATATCTTAGTCTGTGTATAATTTGTGAGAGAAAATCATGCATACTATGTCAAGCTAATTAGTTTAGAAATTTTTATAGACTTGAAAACTTCAAAATGGAAATTATTTTTGCTGCACAACTTGTTTTGTTAATAAAACAAAATAATTACATTACAATTTCCAATTTCCAATGTTTTTTTTTTGTCCCAAAACTACCAAATGCTTCTTTCTTTTCCTGTTGCGAAGTTTTTCAAAAAATTTCTGGCCTCCAAAGTCGCCAGATCTATCCCCAATAGATTTCTTTTTTTTTGGGACTCTAAACCCAAAAACTGAGATACTTTACTCTTAGCGTAGTTTCATATTTTTGATCTTATCTCACATACAATTAAATTTTCGGTATGTTTGATGAGTGGTATTTTAGTTTCAAGACATGCAGAGGTGAATTTGTAAGAAAAAAATCACAAAATTTAAAGACAAAAATTCCATATGCTGCGCACTTTCTGCCGGTCACTGTATATTACTATTAATACTATACACTACTAATTGTTTTGTAGATAACAGTGAAAAACGTAAATTAGAAGAAATGCTAGCAGATATCTGTTACAAACTTCTGCAAAATTACAATTCATTCAGCACATAACGTTCGAGTTTCATGCTTCCATCTATAAATATAGTAACATAATAATATAAATAATAAAATAATTATTGTATTTCTTGCAACATTGGATTGTTATCAATTTCGCCTATACCTACTTTTGATTTTTTTTTTAATATTTTAACTGAGTATGTAAATAAAATTACTCTCTGAAAAAGTAAAAGAAAAATATGTCCGAGTAGATGCTGAATTTTATTAAAATTATCGTACCAACAAAATTCATTATTGAAGAGGAAATATTATATGTTATATAATGATAAACTATAAAGTATATTAGACTGAACTGTAACTTATGTCGTTTTTTCTCCTGTAAATTTTTAAACTGTTTTTCCCAAATATTAATGTTTAATAACTATAAAATAACAAATTTGTAGCACAATTATCGAAATAAATTATAGATATGGCTTTTAAGGATATTGGGTACAATTTTAAGCAAAAATTAAAAACGCTGTTAAACAAATTATTTTGTATACTTACAATTAGTGATAAAAAATATAATGCAATTAGAACATATTTTTATTGTAAAATTAGAATTTAGAACAAAACTAGTGGAAAACCGAGGCTTGAAAGAAATGTAAAAGTCAACATTTCGTCATTTTATGCCACTAACGTTGTAAATAGAGCCAGTAAAAAGTTGAAATTTGAGTATGTATTAATGTAAGTAGCTTAATTTTTGCTTAAAATTTTGTTGTTACGAAGTTATCGCAATGGCACGAAACAGAATTTCAGTTTTCTCTGTATTCTGGTTAAAATCTATATAAACAGTGTCTACTGCCAGGTCTATCATGTGAATATACTTATTTAAAACATGAGTTAGGGATTGGGCTGTTCACATCGTCTGTTGGATTGTTTATATCCGCGTTTCGGTAGTGTTTCTACTAGCGTCTTCAGGGCAGCTCTGCTAAAGACTATAGTTTTTCAATTTTACAGTTAGCGATGAAAATGTATATATCTTTCGGGTGTAAATTGCCTAATGCGTTTGTTCTCTATCATAAAGAGTATATTCTATGTAATACAGAATTTAAGCAATCAACAGACGATCGAAATAGCTCAAACACTAACTCACATTCTACTAACTCATGTGAAGAATTTAATGTCATCATTATTTAGTCTGCAATGAGGAACTAGCTTTTTTCAACTGCTTTCCAGATTGTGCTATGCCCTGAACTTATAGGTAGTAAAACTCATAATATGTCTTCATACCTGTAGTTTATTCAAATAAATATTCCTACTAACTACTTACTTACTGAGCCAGTTAATGTAATGCCTTTGTAGAATTTTGTTCAAGAGAAACATATACGAATATTCTTAGCTACTTTCTTTCTTATAAAAGAGAGGCTATACTGTTGACTTTCTCCTAGAATTATTTCCGTTCTATCAAAAGCGTTCAGCGATTCGATAAACATAACGTATTCAGCCTCAGGAAATTGGCCACAAAATTCCTCAATACAAAGTGATACAGCGTATTTATAGCTATTTGTTTTCGGACACATTTCGGAAATGGGTCTCTAAAAACAGATTTCTCTTGAATTGAACAAATAGGCATTTCAAATATTGACACACAACTCAATTTTTTCTATATGTACGACCACATTTTTGAGGAATTTGTATATGACTAAATTCGTATCGAACAGAGGAAACAAATAATGATTCCATTTTCATAAAAAGTAGTGTTTTGGTGACGATGAAAAAGTCTATATTTAATCTATTCTTATTATGAAATTGATCATATTTGGTTTTATCAAATGTTTATATTTTGAAATAGTGAAAATCATCGCAAGTAGCTAAAATATAAAAATTATATTTTTGATGCGTCGTGAACAATTTTTTAAATACATTTATACATATTGTTTTAATATGATTTTCTAATATTTACTTTATGTCATAATAATAATAATTAACATTTTATTTATTGATAGATGGAAGTAAAAAAATTTATGTTGAAATCTCCACCTATAATAATAGCTTTATTCTCACTATCTAATATATCTAAAAACTTCAGAAATTTTTCAAATATTTGTAAAACATATTGATTAATATTTTACATATCAACAGCGCAGTGGAACACTTTTTATTTTTGTTTAATTTGGAGAGCAACTAAAAGGTATTCATTAGTATTAATATCAGAAACCAAATATCAAAAGTTGATAGAAATATTCTTACCATATATTTCTTTTAGTGCTTAGAGATCTTTTCGATTTTATATTGACTGGTGTAAATATTAAACACCTTTTAGTTGTCATAAAATTTAAAAAATCGGAAAGTTATTTGTAATTTGGTGCCGCTTTTAACCAATCAGAATTAATTAACTGTGAAGGTGATATGTTTAGAAATGCATCTCTCTATTTTTAAAACAAGGTATGGAAGCGAAAATGGCAGATATGTTAAATTTTATCGCTTAAGTATGAACGCTGACGAATATAATTAATGCGTACATGATACTCGTCAGTAATGCTAATACAATGTTTACGAATAACGTATGTAGTTACGTTAACAAATCTATTTTGTCATCATACTAAAATCATAAAGGTAACTTATACATATATGTATATGGTAGGCACCCTCCTTAATATGTAATACATATTGCAGTTGTTATATTAGATGCTAGAAATCATGAATATTAATAACCTTCATTAAGTTAGGTAGTTATTATTGATGATTATTTTTAAGAGTAGGAAATATAAGCCACATAAACTGATATACGAAAATTTTAAATGTTCAAATAAAATAAAGAATATAAATCTGAACAAAAAAGAACGATTAATCAGAATCAAAATAAGTAGCTAGAAAGAAATAAATCACTAAAATCATATTTACGGCTGCTAAGCTCCAACCTCTCAACAGCGTAAGACAAGCTTTTTCCATTTTACTACGTCCTTAGGTCGTACCAATAACTGTAGCTTTTCATTCTCCGGAAGTGTTTTGTTTGATAATAAATGGTTTCGTTTCATATCGCATGCTTACAATGACTTATAGATAGACATATAGGGATGATTTATAAATTAAAAACATCTGCATTTATTCCTTTTATTGGATTATAATATAAAATTAAAGTGTATAAAGTGATGCTCATCCACTTATGGTATTTTTATTATTTAGATTATAAAAAGTGTGATGTAGAAGGCGCACTTTTGAAAAAAAAAACAGAAATATATTTTTTTGTATTATTTTATTAGTAAATAGTAAAAGTTTAGCAATAATTTTAATCATAAATGTTTGCTCGGCTAGAAAATGTAGACTTGTATGTATGTATATCATTCTTTTCTACAAGATATAGAATTCTACGGGAGCTTTTCTCCATAATGAAATTTGTTATCGTATGTGAAATCCACATCGCGACAAATTAAATGAAAACCAAGGGTATATACATGTTCCACTACGCAAACGTTCCAGAGTCTTGCGGACAGGGGCAATATTGCATTGTGCGATAGAAATTTATCGAAGGGCTTATACAAGCAGATCTACATTGCACATACAGACAGCCAGACGATATTGCGGGCATTAGTGAATCTCAAGCATTGATTGCATTAGAGAAATATAGAACTAGATAACGAAAGTTCTATTCCGCTATGAATGAATATTTGCCTCAGTATAGAGAAATGCATCACGACAAAACCTAACATATTGATGAATTGATGAATGTATTATGTTTCGCACCAGTTTTGGACTCTTATAGCTGAATACCCGCGCGTCCTATAACATCCAGAAACCCTATTGGCTTAGAAATCGAGTCTGCAGTTGTTTGATCCGGCCTACTGAAATACTTTATTTGACATTTTTATCTATTAGCTTGATCTGCAAACAGAAAGAGAACTTTTATAAATAGCATATTTTGAAATATATCGTATTTAAAAAATGTGAATGCATAGGTTGAATTTACCAGTAAAATACGTTTAAATTTATGTATCTAATACACTGTTAAGTGTAAAAAATGTACATTGTTTTGGATTGTTTCTTCCAGAGCCTATAAGTTGTGCAATTAAACTTGATATTAGAGATCTCATTGTCCAATCTGTTTAAAGAACCCTTTTTTATTAAAAATTATGTATTTTTATTGTATTTAAGGATTCGATTGGATCAAACGACTTTTTATGTGATAATTATTACTTTTTAATAAGTTAGAGATTGACCCTGCCAAAAAGTTTGGAACCCCTTTTTATAAACTGCTAGTTAGCAACAAAATTACAAGGTTTAACTCGTTTTCTAAGTTTTTTTTTTGAAATGCTTCATCTGTACATATTATCTGAAATTTAATTGAAATATAGAACTATTGGCGTAATTGAGAATATTTCAAAAAATAATAAATAAAATACAAAAAGCAACAGCCTAAAATGTATAATTTGAATTTATAATAGGTATTACCTACATATACTAAACTTAAATTACAAAAAAAATACTTTCTTTTGCACAGGTGGAATATTTTTCTTATGCATGGAGATTGGAAAATTTAACATTAGTAATAATATTTATTTGTTAATGTAATAAAAACATTGAGTACGTCTACGAAATCATTAGCTTTTAAATATTTAATTCATCAGGTAATTATTATTATTTTTATTACTTTAATTACTATCAAAATTAGTTTTAGTTTCTTATTAGATATATCGTAAAGAACAAATTAGCACGTTTTAAATTAGATTTCCTAGTCTCTAGTCAATAAGCGAAAAGTTTGCTTTATTTCTGGTACTTGTTTTTCTTTATATATGATTTTAAAGGATTTTTAAACTTTAAAAACACTATTTATTTCCGAGCGCATATTTGAATAAGGCCTCACTACTACACTTATGTTTAATTAAATTATTGGCTAGAATATGTTTACAGAGTGAAAGGGGTGGTGCCGAATTGAATATTTTCGGAAAATATTAATTTGCAGCCAAATATATCTGCATGCCACGAAAATTCTCCAATAAGAATGCGTTATCAATTCGTCAATGGTTAAAGTATTTCATCAATCTTTACATTAACCTAAAACTCTGGCAACCATAAGAGACGGGTTACTTTTTTTCGTTGACTTACTTAACTCACCTTCACTTAGATATATAGACCTAATTTATTTTGATCGAAAAGAATGAAATATAAAAGAACTGTCAAATTTCTATTTTATTGTAAAACTGAAATGCACTAAACATTTTTTCTGTGTAAATTAAACAAGCAAGCATTTTTATTATAATATAGATCATAATTAGGGTACGATCACCGATTACACACAAAGATAGTTCCCTAAATATATTAAACTTATCTATAGGTATAACATTTTGTATAATATATATGGAATTAGTCAGTGCTATCTAATCATGAGGGTTTTATTCTAAATATGAATATTGATTGATCACAGCTCCCACAATCTAGTTGTTTACTTGTTTTATCAGATACGCAATAAATCATGTTAAAAACGCGTGTACTAGATAACTGAAAGAGTGGTATTACTTTAAAAGATGACGTATATAATATAACAGTACATGAGTTACTAATACGTTTTGTTTTCTAATTTATGATGGTTCGGATATCAGTAATTCTCGTTTGAGATGGCCCTACAAGTTATTTATAAGCATATTCTTATTGCTCTTTTTTTCCAATTTATACCCCTTTGGAATTTTAATTTCCTACTATGTGCACTAAACGGAAAACTGTTTTCCTTATGTCCTTCAGGAATTAACTGCATAAATTATAACAGAACACTATTATTATTATTACTGTTGGTTAAAACGTCTTGTCTTCCAGAATTTTCCAGGATATCAGGCCCTTAGCCCAGTCCTCTTTACTTTTGCATCCCGTATTTGTATCCTCTTCTCCTGTATTTCTCTTTGCAAATAGCACCAGCCCACAGTTCAGCACCATATAATAGAATTGATTGCACTGTATACATTAATAATTTCCTCTATTTGAGCTATGTCCTCCAAGATTTGTCATCAATCTTTCTGGGACAGTCGCTCTTTCTGCCAGATCTATTGGCAACCATATCAATATGCAGCCAAGAACTTAATTTGAAGTCGATCATCACTCCTAAATATTTTACTTTTGATGTGGTTATGTTACGTTTGATCCAACATTTATAGAAATAATTCTTCGTTTGTTAGTTGTTAGTACAACTACCTCTAACTGAAGAGCAAATGAAAGATTATAACCCTCCATCCAAACGATTACCCTTCTCACAGTTACTAGCCTCATTAAGTTATAGTAGAGTAAATTGAATATCTTGGGCATGATTGTTATGATTTTATCTGCGCAACCTACCAATAATACTTCTTGCAGAACTTACTTTTTTTTTTTAATTCGTCATAGAGGATATTATGTATGTATGTGTATATTGCAAGGGTGATATTACACTGCGACCTAAAAGATCTATTTGTTCTCCCTGTTCTTGCTGGCCTTCCAATCCTATTCCTTTCAGAAAGTGTAGGATATCAGAAGGCCCCAGGTTAGGTAAGTCTGCCTCTTCGATTTTACGTGCTCCCAGGTGCAACGCCCTAGAGTTGCATAGTGCTACGCAATTTGAGAGGAGGTGGATGCCATTCTGTTCCCCAATGTTCTTCAGCCTTTTGCTCCTCCCTTTGTTCCTTCCTTGTGAGCTACTCTCACTTTGAAAGTGGCAGGCTTCTTATGGAGGTCCTGCTCCAATTCCTGTTTATTCGCGGTGTCGTCCCGCTAATAAACGTCCTTTCTCCATGGTTGATCTCACGAGTAGCTAGGGAAGAAAAGGTCAGCCTCCACAGAGCCCCGCATGCAGAGGTAAGGCGAAATACAATGGGGTGCCCCAGGTGCCCCAAGGTTGGACTAGTAGACTGGTCTTCTATCCAGTCACGCATTCCATCAGCCTAGTCCGCCACCTTAGGATTTAGGTTTTTGTTGAGGTTGTCTCCTCTCGGTCAGCGCAGTTAAACAAAGATCACCCATCCCTTTCGGAACCTGGTTTAACAGTTGGGCTTTCGGTAGCCGAAAGTAACAACTGGCATCGTTGTAGAACCCTGTTCAAGCCCTTAGCCACGACACGACAGCTCGAGCGAGGGATAGAGGGTATTACAATTAACAATCATATTTTAGGATTACTTGATATTCTATCATTACACGTTCTGCCCTAAATTCTATTTTGAACTCTCAATAAGTTTTTTTTTCTTCCTCGTTTTTAGTGTTACAATTCTTGCTCTTTTGTATTTTCAATAGAAATATATTTGTAATCTAATATGACCTGGGCCAAAGGCGTTATCTTGGAATAGTTAAAATAAATTTGAAAAAGAACAAAATTGAAGCTTTCTTTTAAAGTTTTCGGTATCCAAAAATACTAAAATGTATTTTGGAATAATATTTTTCATCTTCCTTTTCAATTGGCTACCGATTCGCAATCTCGTCACCCACCCTTTTAAATATTTCAAAATTATCAAAAATATTAAAAAAGATCATTAAGTGATTGGAATTTCCTCAACAAGAAATAAATTTAATCATTTATCGACCTCTGTCACAAAATGAAAATCCAATCATTTAGAAAATTCGAAATACATGCCCATTTGCGCCCATGCACCTTTCAACAATGAAAATTTCATTTTATAATCGTTTTATTTGCAAAGAAAAAGAATTCCAGCTTCCCTATTTGCGAATCACTAGTCGATTTTTAACTCCTTGACCGAATATATTTCATGGATTTATTCGGTCAAGGAGTTACAAATGGCCTTAGAACATGCCTTCGAAAAACGAAAAAGCCTGCTTCTTTCTTTAAATTTAACTATTAATTCGATCGTTAGGCCATAAAGCAAAAAAAAAAACATCGTTTTAACACGGATTTTTAAGACAAAAGGCGCGACAACATCAATTAAAATAAAAATCAGTTTTTCAACATTCACAATAATTAACTGACCTGAGAAAGGTTAACAAGGAGTACGTATATAATACATTTAGATAGATAATTTGATCACCTGAGAACTTCCATTAAATTAAACCTCTTGCCAAACGCTCTCTACTAATTGCAATATTTAGTCTAATGGTATTATAACCTAATAATAATAAGTTAGTGTTCCATAAATGTTACTGAAACGTTATACAACCGTCTATGTAGTTCAATAAACAAATGTCGACAATAGTATTATCTGAAACCGTAATGCAATTATTTTATTATAAGGAATCTAAAGGCAGGAGCAAGCCACGATAATGTTTTCATTATTTTCCAGATTTTATTTGCTAAATAAGCTCCGTCACGCTTTAAAGCAATCAAATTGAATATTGTATACACCTACGATTCGCCCACGTAAAATTACTACCGCCTTCAAACGAAGATAAATAAGCGCCCACCTCCAAATGTTAATCAACCACCAGGGGCGATATTACCCGTATAATAAATACTGATCTGGAGTATACTTTCAACTTTTATTTTTTTTATCGCCAATAATTTTCAATGTTCTCGCACAGAAACGGAATTTAGTTACATGAAACGTTAGTTTTGACGGTTTGCGTTTGTGATTTGCTTGCGCACACGTAGATATCAATTTACGTCATTATTGCAAGCAATTGTTCTAACTGCAGTTCATACCTGCTCGTGTGATGTAAGGTTTGTTAGTTGGTGTTACATTAATTTTACTGGTGCATATTTTATCTTTCGCAGTCGTAAAGAACACTTCATTCCCGGTGTTGTTAAAAAATACTATATTTTAAACCACGGCAAGAGAGTGCTTCTGACCATGTGTTTGGTATTATTTTTTGGGCTAAGAAATCTTAATTTTGGATCAAAAATAGAAAAGAAATTTTGACGTTAGAGAGTTGAGAACATAGGTTGGCACACATGTTAGGTATAGTGCCCTCCAGATCTAATGTCTCTGTCTTACAACAACCAAATATCGATACTATTTTCCATATAGCAAGATCAAGTACTTCAACTCAGCTCGGATTTGCTGGTTGAAAAAGACCATAGAGGCCTATTATCACTATTAAGCAGTGTGTAATTATATTTTCTTAACATAGGTAAAGGACAAATTATCAATGAAATATATATTAATATATTAATCTGTTGGTTGTTACTAGACGGTAGGTTTTTTTATTCCTTTAAAATTTGTAATTGTCATGGTATTGTTCGTTCGTATCTGTTTTTATTGTATACATCATATTTTTATTTATATTGCATATATGTTGCTAATACTATATAACTATACTTGCCAATTCGGGGCGGGAATTAACAGATGTTATTATATTGGTAAGGGTAAGAAATAGTTTCGGGAATGGTTTTTTACAGAATTATCAATCAATACAATTCAATACAACAATGGTAGAACGACAAATAAAAGCACTCGGCTACTTAAAATGTATAGGACTGTCAATAATTAATACCATCGCAGCAGTTTTCTACATTAGAATTTATTAAGGCGAAAAATAAAATAAGTTTCAGTAAGATCCCGAACTAAATATTTAATACAAACGAAAAGGCAATTTGAACATTTCACCGGCTACAATCAGCAAGAATAAACACATATACAAACAACGTAAATTGGTTCCTATGTAATTATTCCCGAACGTCAAACGAAACGAAACGAAAGCAAAAGAGAACAAGCAATGGTTAATTTTCAGGGACGTGCACACGTGTATCAAATCATCTGAGAGAACGGGAGAATTACTAAATTAATAATTGAAGAGACAACAGCAGCAAAAAACACGGAACGAAAGAGAATTATCGTTATAACTTTTTTTTGAAACTGTTTTTGTTTGCAGACACAGCATTAACGAACATAAACAGCCTTATATATATATATATATAATGTATATTACATATTCCTTTTTATAATTCCGGTGGATGCGCCGGCGGTACATTATAAATAAAGTACTTAGAAACTTTGAAAGTACTAAAAGACAGTTCGTTTTTAATGGTGGTTGTTTCGAAAATATTGATAAAGGTTCTTGCATGAATCGATATTCCAAAAAAACTTTCAGATACAGTAATATGTCATTAGAAATATGCGAAATATTACAGTCTGGCCTTAAAATTAGTATTAACGAACATAAACAGCCTTATATATTTATAATGTATATTACATATTCCTTTTTATAATTCCGGTAAATGCGCCGGCGATACATTATAAATAAAGTACTCAGAAACTTTGCAAGTACTAAAAAACAGTTCGTTTTTAATGGTGGTTGTTTCGAAAATATTGATAAAGGTTCTTGCATGAATCGATATTCCAAAAAAACTTTCAGATACAGTAATATGTCATTAGAAATATGCGAAATATGACAGTCTGGCCTTAAAGTTAAGAAAATAAAATACTCTCTGTTGAAATATACAGAGTGGATCATTTATCTCGGATATTTAAAATATTTTTAGAGAGGTTATAATGAAAAACATAGATTTTTAAGAAGTATAAACACACACATTGAATGCATGATTAAAATAATTTTAAAGCCCCTTGAACAAAATTGAAATGATTAGTTAAAGAAACTTTGATATATAACCGGAATTAAGGAAGATAGTATGCATTTGTGGTTTTATATTAAAACCCCGCATGTATAAATCTAGGGTTCCAAATACGATGTAATAAAAGAGGTTAACGTATTGATCCCAACTTTATTGTTGATGCATTGGTAGGCACTTTGGTAAATATTTCAAAATTATAACCGATTTTGACTGTAATTGCATTTCCTTGCGGCAACGTGTTACTTTTGGATGTAAATTGTATTCTTGAAGAACTGAACAACTGATTTTCACTTCTGGTTGGGTTAAAATATCTCAGTTTTTTTAGTGAGGATGGTGGTTTTTGTTAGTTCGCCTAATGAGGGTTAATTTAAAAACTCCAAACTGGTAAATTCCATGTCCTTTAAAAAGATTTTAGCCCTATTTTACTACTACTATATTCGTAACTATTCATCCAGTATCAGTATTTTCGACTTTTCCCAATATTTATGAGGCTATACTTTATAATCCTATGATTTGATATATGCAAAACATCATTTCTGATTATCAGCATGGATTTGTAAGTCTTAGATCTAGTCAAATAGATGTTACACTTACAGACTTCGAAAAGTCCTTTGACCGATTGGACCATGGATCTGACAAGATGTAGGTTTAGTGATTCTTTGAAGCATCTGATTTGTTCATATCTCACGGATAGAGAGTTTTTTTTTTTACATACTATAATCGATTTGTTTCTGTCAGAAGAGTAGCAATGCCAGGGATTTCTCAAGGCCCTAATTTAATACTATGTATGTATGTATATGCGGGTGATTTTGCACTGCGACCTTAAAGAACTATTGTGTCCCCTATTCTTGTGTTTTACAGCTTGCCTTCCAATCCTATTCCTTTCAGAAAGTGTAGGATATCAGAAGGCCCCAGGTTAGGTATGTCTCCCTTTTCGATTCTCCCTTGAGTTGCACAGTGCTACGCAATTTGAGAGAAAGGAGTGGTGTCCATCCTGTCCCCAAGCTTGCTCGTTTTACTCCTCCCCTTGTTCCTTCCTAGTGAGGTATTCTCACTTTGGAAGCGGAAGGCGTCTTATGGAGGTCCTACACCAGTTCCTGTTTACTAGCGGTGTTGTCCCGCTTAAGTAGATTAAATAAATTTCCTTCCCCAATGGTTGATCCCACGAGTAGCTAGGGAAGAAAAGGTCCACCCCCACAGAGCCCCGAATGCAGAGGTAAGGCACATAAATACAATGGGGTGCGCCAGGTGGCCCAACGTTGGACTAGTAGACTGGTCTTCTATCCAGCAACGCATCCTGTCAGCCTAGTCCGCCACCTTAGGATTTAGGTTTTTATTGAGGTTGTCTCCTTTCGGTCCGTGCAGTTAAGCCAAGACTCCCACCCTTTCGACCTAGGTCTCTAACAGTTGGGCTTTCCGGTAGCCCGAAAGCAACCAACTGGACATCGTGTAGAACCTGTGAAAGCCCTTAGTCACGATCACGACAGCTCGGCAAGGGGGACCGGTTCACACAACAAAAAAAATAAAGCTCATTCACCCTGCTCCGGTTTTAAGCAGAAAGGACGAACTTATAGCCGCCATTAACCATCTTGTCTTGAGCGAACCCTAAAAAGATGGCCTTTCCCCTATCCACCACCCCGGGACGCAAGCGTGGTAGATACTCCGCAAACCCCAAGTAATACCATGCTTTTTGTGATTTATATTATAATTCAGGGTCTTTAGTTAAGTGCAAATGCTTTTTATTGAAAATGTTTCAATTTATTTCATCGATAGTTGATTGTCTCGGCTTTACAGTAGATTTTGGCAGGATCTATGCTTCGAGCCCAAGTAATAGGGTGTTACATAATGTTTCTAAATGCAAAGCGATGCTTTTCACACGATGCAGGAGCATTAGTCTCCATAATTATGAGTCAAGTGGAACCATTTTGGAAAGAATGGAAGTTCAGAGATTTGGGTATGTTGGAACACTTAACAATGAATAAAATAATATCACACTTAAGGACTATTTTTCAAAAGATTTTGATAATATCCCTTAAAAAACCCACTCTAATATAAACTTTTAATCATATTGAGGTAGAAGATGATTACAGTACCAACTGTTCGTTTAACTACCGTTCCACATTAATTTTATTGACGTCATAACGATGTGAGAGCTTATCTTGATAAAACCAGTTTTATGTGGTAGTTACTCTGGCTTTCATTAGAAATTATTGTAGTAACATGCCGAGCAGATTTAATACGGAATACGTTCCAGTTATTAGATGACTCTATATCACTATATACATCAAGTATAAGTTTTAAGTTTTTTTGATTATTAATGTACATTTTCTGAAGATCAATAAAGACATGTTATTATTATTATTATTATTCGCGAAAGTATAACTGTTATATATTTTGTTCAACCACTTGGTGAAAACTCTAGACCTCAAAAGACTCTCATGTCATAAATAATCAAAAATAAAAAAAGACTTGGGGTTTTTATCTGCAGCTGCAAATATGTATAATAGGAGTTGTAGTAACTAGTACTGGCGAATATGTTGATTTAATAATTAAATAGAATAGATAATTTACACAACATTTATAATTCCAAATAAACATATGAAGCACATTTTATTATAAAACAAAATTGACTATTAAAATCAAAAACTAAAGTTTGGTAAAAAGAAATGTAAATTAGGAAGCTTGGATCAGAATTAGAATATAAAGTGAAATGAGATAAACAAGTTTCGACGACAAGACATTTTAAAATATAAACTTTCAATAAAATACCAACTTCGTCCTTAAAATTTTAACAGCATGATTTAAATCAACTCGCATACGCCATTATAAAAAGGAAATATTTGCTTTTATGCAAATTTAAAAGTAAATATTATATACTCATACACTGTTGAAAATATTACGGTGTTGGCGTTAATTTTGCGCTAGTGCAAATATTTTTAGTGTTGAATTTTATAAACTTTGCCAGACGAATGACTACATGTGTTTAGTTGAAAACAAAATTATAGAATTTTGGTGTGAATTCTTTGTGTCAGATATGAGGATTAATATTTTCTCTAGACATTCAGAAGCATCAACCAATCAGAATTTTCCCTCGGATAGAAATATAGAAACCCCACCTAATCTAATACAGTATTGCATTATACGCACACCTGCATTGCACGTGTATCTGTTTCGAGTTTGTTTCTGCGTATTAACATATCCAAAACAAACCACCAACATGTGACTGACCTGCAAAGTGTAACCTTGTGTTATTAAACGTTAATTCCAGTGGGCATAAAAATGTCAACATCTTAAAGATGTATTGGGGACAACTATTTACGTATTAGTTCAGATTTGAATCAAATAGAAAACATTCACTTAATTTTATAATGGTTCTCAAAAATCATTTTAAAATTAGTACGTTTAGTTGAAACCAAAACTTTGAATGAGTGGTTTCTGTATATTTATAATTGAGAAAACGTCTTAAAGAGAGAAAATTATAGCACTAAGAAAATGAGGAGTTGCATATTAAAAAGACGTTGTGTTTAGAAAACGGTGTTAAATCATCCAATAGATCGTATTCCATTTAGTTAAACAGCTAATAAATTTGTCTAGTCCTAGATCAAATAAATGTGACTAGAAGTATACATCATAATTCCACGTGTTAAGTTGGACAATACCTTAGCAATAGACAATACTTGACTATCTTTGTTCGTTAATTTAAACTTCTATAGTTTCCGACAAAATAACACGAAAACAGTGTGGACCCTCTCTGATATTAAATTATAAAAAAGTGTTAAAATTTTCAACAGTGTAATAAACTTTTACATAAACTCATAATTTAGTTGCGTAATTAAGTTTTGATATTGGCCTCGCCACATAGCAACTAAATGAATTTCTTTCGCATCCAACTTTCCGATACTCTTGAGAGTGTTTTTCCTGCCTGCATTCATTTTCGAAGTTGGTCTTTCATGTTGCTATCCTATCGAAATATAAAGTCGCAAGAAACATACATGCCAATTATCGGCATTCCTACCTTGCACTTGAAAAACCAAAAAAGAATCCTTTTGATTTTGTTGTGTTTGAGTTTGTTCTAGAAAAAAAAACTAGAAATTCCGGGATCTTTTAAGAACCGCTAAGCATTTCGCGTTTGTTCTAGGTAATACTAGAAGCACCAGGAGGTTATAGTTGTGTCTAGGCAATTCTGAATATTTTCTGAATTCGGATTTGTCTTATAACATATATCTATATGATTCTAACTCTTTATAATGAAAAACATCTAAAAAGTGGGAAAAATAAGAAACAGTCTCCACATTCTATAAAAGTAGATTTTCCGAAGATTAAACATAGAGATTAAGATCCCTTTTCATCGAAATATAAAAAAAAACATATTTTACTGGAAGGACGTAAAGATCTGGTTTAATGTCCTCGTAACCGCTTTCATACCAGGAATATAAAAATAATTTACGATATATTGTGGACGTCAGTTGATCACATACTAAAACCTATAATTTTATTATGTTATTCCGCTGATGCAATTCGTGAAAATCATTCGTTTGCCCCATACCCAGTTATTTTCCTGGGGATGGTTAAAATATGTATAGGTTGACCGGCAAGTATTACTGCAATTTGGCAGGATAAGAGTTACTCCAAGAGTCGAGTAGCAGACCTATCTGCGTCCCACTCGATATTCAGTGCAAAAACACAACCCTTAATAATTTCCTAAATATTTTGGATGTTGATTTGCCTGACATGAAGACCTCAATCTTAATCTCCGGAGACAATATGGAGTCAAAATGGATCCTACCACCACTTATTTTCATTTGCTCATGCGCCGGCTCGTCCTTCAGCGATTTGGTCTTATGTATGTGTTTTGTATGAAGAGTATGAAGATATTTGTCAAATTTATTTGAAGTTCCTAAGGATTGTAATGCATCTGATCCTGTTGTTCCAACCTCGCTAGCATTAGAGGATGAAGAAAGAAACTTTCTTCTGGGAAATATGATGAAACATTTTGGACGGCTTGTTCTCTGGTCAAAACATGAGGCACTAATCCTAAAAATGAGGAATCACTTTTCTCTCTTTTTATTAACGATTCTTTTGTTGATGTGCTGATATGAAATACACCACTGAAGAAATAGCGCGTTTGTACTTCACAGCGGTACATTGCGCAACAGACAAGATAGAAATAAAAGCTTGGGGTTTTATTTTTTAGTGATGTACTAAGAAATCCTACTTTGAATATGCGGTCTTGTACCAAATTAAATGGTTTAACAAATTAAATGCGAATTAAAGCTGCACAAATCTTCGATTATTCATGCAACCGAAACTACAAGTTCTACGTGCCGAGCAATGCATCCATACTGTGATGTCGTATAACAGGTTCAGGTTTTTTATAAATAATATAAGCTTTGAAATCTAATCATATGTATGAGTTATACTAAACAAAGCCTAGTAGATATTTATGTAATTCAAGTCCAAAAGTAATGTCACACTCCAAAATAATATTTTTTTTTAATTATTTTAATGTGCTTTGTATACCTATTGTTTAATGCTGACTGTATTAAAGATTATCCTGTCTGCTTACTCGTCTAGGCTAAATAAGCTCTGTAAGTCCGTATGTGTATGATATACGAGAACATGGTTCACTCTCTTCTGTGTCATACTGCTTCTTAAGTGTTAAGTGCTTAGTCTTTGAAAAGACCTCCATTCAGCTTTGTATGAAGAAGCAGACTAACAATTAAAAAAAAGTTTTTAACATTTTTGAACATAGTCCGAACGTCTGCGACATTTCTCACAGTATATTGCGAACATCACTGATACAAGAGATGCGATTCTACTGCAGAAAGATCTTTCTGGATAATTTTGAAGGATGTCAACGTATTCTTGCTTAACAATATTTGGTAATAATAACATATTTTCTAGTTGTTGAAGACTGAAAACCAGATATTCAATTGCGAAAATCTTGGCTCTAAACCTTTCAGAGCTGCATCTGTGCATATTTTTGGTACTCTTTTTCAATCTTGTCAATAAAATGAGATTTAAATTATATTTTCGTGCGTCTTCATTAACTTCCTGTATTAGTTTATCATTCTTCATTGCGTAGGTTCTGAATACTTCCTGAAATAATTTCGATGGCCTTAATTAACGATACAGTTTATGGCCGACTGAAATGACTTATTGAGAAGTTCCAACATGCCATTTTTTTGGCTGTTTTAGTAAGAGACCTAATAGAGTTGTGCAGTTTCGAAATGGGCCACTGAATCAGAAGCACTTGTAAGCTGTTTTTCGGTTTCAGAAATGTCTTGCAGAGTCTCTAATAGTACAATATCATACTTGTGTAAAATTTCTCGAATCTGGTCACCTCTGTATAATCATATTGTACAACACCCGTACTTCGTTTTATCATAGTAAATAAGTTTATTCTTTTATATTTAGGAAGAATTAGTGGAAGTTATGGCTTTAATGAAAGTAAATTTTATTTTTACGATGTTTCGACCCTTTATGGTCTTTTTCAAGTAATATTTTTTATTTAATTATTTATTTATTCGCTATAAACGAAATTGTAATTAAATCATTATATTTTAATTGTATATAAATAATACTTACATTGCTACACTTGTGTTTTTTTTGTATACAAATCTAATTTCCTTAATAATATTTCATTTAACATATTTTAGTTTTTTTTTTTTTTATGAAAAACATTGTCAGAAAATTTACACATATTAAAATTAAAGTTTTGAGTAAATAACAATTTATACTTATAAAGTTATTATATTCTTTTATGTTATAAGGGAAAAAATATCAATTGTATTCAATCAGTGACAACTTACAACACACACTTCTAGAATTAGTAACACAATGTAAAGTAAAACTATAGATATTTTAATCTACTTAAAAAAAAGTATACAGTCCGTTGAAAAAAAAAATGGCAAGTGCAACGGAAAGACAGTAGTAAACAGTCTGTATGCGTGTGTAACCTGCGTGTACTCAATATAACTACAATTCAGGCCTTAAGCGACTCGAAACTCGCAAAAACAAATCGCAAGTAAAGTACGGTCTTTACAAACATTTATATTTCTCTTTTTTTTAAAACAACATTTATTTCATTATTTCACCTTTGGTGATGAAGAAAACTTTTCTACGTGTTTTTAATAGATTTACCTTTGGAGTCTTGTTCTTTTTTCCGGGTTTCGATTCTCTGGTCTACTACAACTTCTCTACTGGTCTACAATAAAATTAAGTTAAAAATAGTAAAAACCGTTAAATTATTGAGGGAAACATGTCCTCTCTGCCCTTTTCTCTCTTGGAATTTCGGCTCTTTTCCTTAAACGTGCTAAAATGAAGAGTGATGATTTACAATACTCTGTGGGCGCTATAAATGTGCCAATCCGATTGGTGAGTATCACTTCGCAATGTTTCCTTGTCAAACAAACTCATCAGCTAGAACTAGTTTACTTGTTTTTGGTGAAACTCTCTTATTATTCGAACAACGAATCGTCACAACGTCCGTTATCGCCCAAAAAACGTATGAATCTTTATGAAAAGAGCATATTACTACAGTGCCATTTGTATACTTGGTCCCGAGAGCAAACATTTAGGGAATACCTTTTATAAATTTTATTATAGGACCGTAGCTCTCGCGTAGGCGCGTTATCGGCCCGGAAGCTTCACAGTCGCTGACGTCCTTCCCCCTCTTATTTAAAATAAAATAACGCTTTTGCGTGGGCCATTGTCTATGGAACGAAGAGGAAACCTAAAATCAATAAATTACCTGTTGCCTATTGTTTGATATTTAACGAGTATTAGCGCTGTAACATATTTACAGACTACCCAGAGATAATCTGAGGTAACGAAACGTTTGCTTACACGGCTTTATCCCCACTAAAACCGCTTTTCTGGGAAAACTTTCCAGGGTGGATATTGCACTATAAACAGTTCTAATAGAGGTTTATACAGATTTTTTATGAGTATCTTTCATGATTATTTTTTCTGTCTCTAAAAGGTTTGTGAAAACATCATATACTTAATATATTTTTACTTAAAATTCCAAGAAATAATTAGATATTTTCATGCTGTTTTTTTTTTTAGGATTTGATATAATCTACGTTAAATGCCCAATTTTTCCATATACTTATTTTAATGGAAGAATTGATAGAATTTTGAATTATATTAGATATTAGTACGCTATAAAATGACAAATGTGTGGAAAAGTCAGCAAAGTGTAATAATAAAAAGATAGAAGTAGCTAATAATTATGCATCATAAATGCAAATAGCCAATGAATAACAAGATTTTCATCGGATACATGAATGTTTCGTTATTAACTTTGGTTGTAATCTGACGTATCAGGCCCCCTCAGAGCCAAATCTCCCTCCTAATCAACAACGACCCCGGAAAAAAACGATTATCGTAATTGACAGAGCGAGATTTGAACCCCGGACTCCGCACTGATAGCCAGCGTGCAAGCCACTCGACTACAGCCAGGCGTCTTCGTAATAATAATAAAATAACACATGTGTTTTGGACTATTTCTCTATTTCGCAATAATTTACTTTATTATTATTTAAAATAGATTTTTATCAAACAAAAAAATTTTTACTACAATTATATAAAAATTAAAACCACACAGGTATTTACTTTTAAATAAATTACTATGATTGAGAAAGCTAATTATTATTCCTGTGCCAAAGAATAATAACTCTGTTAGCAATACTGATCTGTCCAATCAGCATCTTGTCCGTTTTGTCGAAGATCTTGGAGAGGATTGTTGACAAGCAATTGCGTAATCATCTGTCGAAATTTCATTTATTGCCTACATTCCAGTCTCGATTTCGTCTAGGTTACAGTTGCACTTCTGCTCTTACTTGTATTGTTGAAGACATCATATCTGCGAATAGCATTGGTAAATTAACAATATTGATGCTGTTGGATTTCTCCAAGGTAATTTGACAGAATTGATCATGGTCCTCTTGATAGCTATTCTTCACTCACATTGGTTTGCGAAACGTTCCCTCCCGTTTTTTTTCCATACCTACTTATTGGCAGAAGGCAGACTGTAGTGGCTGGTGGTGATGTGTCTGATTGGGCTACAATACGAACTGGAGTTCCGAAAGGATCTATATTGGGTCCGTTACTGTTTTCGATTTACACTGCACATATGTTCTTTTTTCTTAATTTCACATGTAACTTACAACTCTATACCGATGATTCACAACTATATAAGTCCTTTTTTGCTGATGACATGTGTAGAACTGTTGACGATATCAATCGTGCTCTTAAAAATCTATATACTATTGTAGAAAAACATTGCCTGCTTATAAATGAAAAAAATCTTCTTACATAGTGTTTTGGCTGGCAAACAGATCAGGTCAAGCATTCTTACGTAACATCGTATTAACAATTAACAATATACCGCTTGCCAACATTCAAAAACATGTGAGAGATGTAGGATTATTTATAGATAATGATCTTAAGCTTAAACATCATATTAGTATCTTCCTGCATGCTGACCATTAAAAAAAAGTTGGCTGTGGATCCTCAAAGTTTTGATCAACATTTCAATTTTTGTGATGTGTTTACGGAAGTTGTTTGGACCAAATTGATTCACGTGGAATTCAGGTGGTTCAAAACGCCTGCCTTAGATTTATTTATGGAATAAGGAGAGTATCTTTTAAACTTGCAGAGGCTGGATGGTTGAGCATGGCTCGCCGTAGACAATTTCATTTTTTTCTGTTTCGTTCATAAAATTTATACGGTGTCCGCCATAACTTATCAATAGATAAGATATCGCACAGAATGTATATAATAATCACATAGTCGCAAGAGAAAAGATAAAATAGATATACCTAGACGCCATTCGCAGCTGTTCAAGAAGAGTTTTAGTTACACTTCAACATGTCTTATTTAACTCACTTTCACTAAATATCGATAGTTTTGACTTTGTATTAACTAAAAACGTTTGTGTTATCAGTCATCAACTATTCATTGAGTGCAATTAATTCTTTCTTTTGTAATATCTATAGTAGCTGGTATTGATGAAACCATTAAAACGAGATGCTAGTGTTAAGACAATTAGCCTGCAAATAAAAAAACACACAATAATAAATGGCAAGAAACAAAATTACAATGATATTCTGAGTACATATTAATTCAGTAGAGTGATGGGCACTATCGATGGCGACTATCGATTGTTCAAAACTATTGATAGTTGATTTTCCCATTAATATTCACACAAAAATACATATATTATAGAAAATTTCGAAATTTTTCTTTAAATTTCTGTACATTTACCCCTATTAAATCCGGAAAAATTATTAAAAAAAGTGATTTTTACCAAGAAAAACTACTTAATTTTTTTTTAGTGTGCATGCAGGGAATTTTGATGTATCCAAGTTTTTGACACAATTCTTATGTCATGCACAATTCCATGCAAAAGCCTATATAAAGATGTCAAATATGAAATCCCAAACCAACGAACAGGTAAGATAAGAAGCGTTATTTGCTGTCGGCACTTTTGATGTTTTATCTCCAGAAAATGGCCTTTAGTGATGTTGCATTGTTTTAGCACCAGTCATAAAGAGCGTGTATCAGAGTGTACAATCTCGAATCAAAATGGCCGCTATTTATTATCTGTCATCAGTTGCTACGTTAAACGTAGAGTGAACCCAAAGTGAGAAGTACATATGTCGTCATCGAAATGTCGACGTAGAATAGAGGAACTAAATCATTAATGGTGGGGGTAATTTTTTTTACGATAGAAATTATATTAAATACTTCTGTCAAAGTGACAGGAACACCCCTAAAGCTAGTATAATAGACTCTTCCGACGATTCCAGCGCTTAAAACCGATATGACGACATATGTACTTCTCATTTTGGGTTCACTCTACGTAAATACATATTGTGTGGAATTTCCATTATCTGAATGCTTTTAAAAGTTTCATCTAGTGCGAGGGACCGCGAGTTCGGATCTCACTCTGGTCAGTTATAGTAACTGATTTTTCCGGGGCCCTAATGATGATTAGGACAGAGATTTGCTTCTGCGGAAATGCTTGACAACCAACAAATTGCTTAATTTCATCTACCGCGAAAAAAAAAAATAATAATAAAAACGCTATAGAATTACTCCAAGGATAATGTTTAATTATTCTCGATTATTCCCAAACGACCGCCAAGAGCAACGTCAGAATGACGACTGCTGTAGCCTCTCTATGTAAATTGACAGTGCTATTACAACGCTAAACTTGTGCACATAGACCCGCTAAAAATGCAAGTGACGCTTCTGGTCTTATCTCTTTGCTGATTAAACCACGCGTTGCACTACCACACATAAAATGTCACAAAGTGGAAAAAAAAACAGTACTACAAAGTGGAAATTTGTGACACTGTTTTCCGACAAAACAGTTACACAAAGTGCTGATTGTACAATATGTATATGTGAAAGAGAAAAACATGTTTTCTTTTCCTGTGTATAAGAAAATGCATTAGCTTAACGAAATTTTTCCAACGTTCTTTTCTTAATCCTATCATAACTTCACTGCAAGATATAAAGGCTGATCCAAGTTAAGTGATCACTATTGCACCTTTCCCAGGTAACTGCCAAAGTAATGATTTTTTTGAAGGGTCACTAATTTGAAACATAATAGCATTTACAACATAAAAGCTTAAATACACTACTACACCAAAATGAATAATTAAAAAGTTATGATAAGTTATTTTGTTATTACCATGTTACACATAATAAAATTGTTACAAGTGTTTGTAATGCTTCAAATGCGTTCTTTCTGACGGGCCAACGGAGCAATCACATCATTTCCCGAAGGAAATTATCTGTTCAAAGGTATAAATGTTTATGTCTTGTACTACCAACGACATGGCAAGACTACCCTTTCTTTTAAGGTCAATTATATGAAAATTAGTTTCACATGTCGTGAGATTACATGCACATTTATCTTTCGACTAATAAATAAGCTCGGAATTGCGTCCTTTAGTAACAATAATCTTCAACTGTATTCAGTTTTATTTATGTATTGATTTATAACGTTTATAAAAGGTGTTCGAAAACGTCTGCTTCTTGATTAATGCAATTTTGAGTTTGCTTAATTACGCACAAGAGTTCGTCCTCTATTGCATGAATCTTCGATGTTTATAAACTTTGCCTTTCAAAAATCAAAAACATCATGATATTCATCAGCTCTTCAACATTTTTTTTTGGCGCAAAATGTATACCTCCAGCATGTCGCATTTTTCGTAATGAGAAAACACCGTAACGAATAAAATTAACAAATCACACTTAACAGTTAAAGAAATATAAACAATGAATAATTCTCTAAGTCATACAATTTGTTTCTAGTTGTCACAAAGAAGCCTACTACAATTTCTTTCTAGAACTTTAATATAAATTAAAATCTATCATAACTCTAGCTAACTAACTAGCTTCTATATTGTGAATGTATTATCTTTCAAAATTTTGAAAAATATACAAGGTGACCCATTAAAAAAATGTTTATTTCTATACCTAAATTGCATGTAATATCTGTTTAAGAGTGGGAGTATTTACGTTCGTCTAGCGTTTCGTTACCTGTACAAAATCTGTAGTACCTATCTGTAATATCGATTTTTAATACAAATCCTTGTGTTGATTTTTTGCGTTTATCGCTAAGCTAACCGCAATAAACGAATGTACTTAGAGTAGCGGTGGAAATACTTCATAGAAATATTAGTCAACGTTTTAGTATGTATTATTCATATATGCAAATATAGATAGCCTCCACTTTATCTATCGATCAGAGGCTACTATTAAAAATATGTATATGGGTCACTGGACCTCGTGGAAGAAACCTATTATTAGCCCTTTCGAGAGCGTATGTATCTTAGCATTGTCAGAAAAATTCCTTGATATTTATAGCGCGAGTTGAAGTATCCCTTTGTGGTTCGTCTTTTTTTTAACATAATATTGCTACCCCATTGGTAGTACTTGTTTTTGGTATTTAAATATTTTGGAATATTAGATCTAATTTACACGTACATACCTATAGCTACTGTACTGGAAATGAAATAGTAATTGGAGCAATCCTAAAAATTGCGCGAAATTCTGTACGTGAACTGCAAACCCCATCTTTGATTTTTTAAGAATAAAATTTCCAAGCGTGGAATAAAAAAAAATCAGAAAGAAGGTTTGTTGGTAGACTTGAGCTAGCTCTAAGTGTTTCAGAAATTCGTAGGGGCTTTCTGTAACGACTTATCATATATTTATAATTTACAAAAGAAGCTGTCTTTTTAACTTAATTTTCTTGTGTTTTGTTGACTTTTTAATTTGAGGTTAAAATCAATTCTAAAAAGTTGAAGTAGCTCAGATTTATATGCACATTCATATTTGTTTCCATGCTGTCCATGTACATCGCGTTTAAAGCTTTAAAAATACGGTTTTAGTCAATTAGAAGTGCCTGGATTAACTTTTATTTTGAATATATAATATATCTGCATATTCTACAAAAAATACATATTGTGCATGTTTACCTCTTTTTACATATCTTGGTGCATATTTATAGGTTTTCTTCTTCTCCTTCTAAAAGGGGCGAAGTTGGTTTTCGTTTCACGCTGAGAGCTTTGGAACTTCTCTGAAACCATCAGCAGATTGTAAATATATAAAATCAAACTAAATTCAGAGGCGGAGACGGAGGGCAACAAAATCCAATTGAAAAACTTTTAAGCGTTATTTAAACATGATTTAAATGGCAAATAAACAAAAGGAAATCAATTAAATGAAGCATGCATGAAAATTTTAGAAGCAAAAGTAAAGTCTACAAACGCTGTCATATCTTGGTTTGGAAATTACAATCTTAAAAAACTGATTAAATACATTCACTATTCAATTACCATTGCCGGGCCATAATTTTCCATAATGGCCCCTTAAATAGCGAACAATTCTTAATGTCTAATGCGCGCTGTTAAACAAATGTTACACTGTAATTCACCTTCCTCATTGCGCAAGTCTTCGGTTAGATAATTGTACATACAACAAAGTATTGAGACATCTATTTAAATTTTAATGAATAAGTAAGAAGTATAGTTTGTTATATTTAAAGTGCCTTAAAATGTTTGCTGATATATTATTTATTTAAAATAAAACCCTTTCAAATAATATGCATTGAAAAGTAAGTGTTCTATAAGTGCCAATTTTTATTCATTTAACTTTCTTAAACTTTACTTACTATTCGGAGTTCGCAATATTTATTTATACACCTCACCCTAGCCCATTTTCTCGGAGTTTCAAAACATATTACTTTATTTCGGCAACCAAGATTCTTTTCATTACAAGAAATGTACAAACGATCAAAACTTTCAGATTAGATGTCGATAAGAAGTCGTAATTTACTTTAAAAAACTTCATTCTCAACATTTTCAGGTCAAATATTTCGACTATAAGAATGCAATTCTAAAAAAAAGTTGGAAAATAATTGATTGCGTATCTTGTTGCAAAGAATAAGTCTTTCTTTGTACAATAATATATTTTTGATATAGTTTCAAAGACGCAACGTACCAAAGGAACAAAATACCACAAATACGGCAAAGTAACATAACTAAAGTTTATTTCCAGCACTGAGCTATGCGAACTGCAATATGAGTCTCCTTTCAAGGAAATGAAGCTTGCAGGGGTCATGTGAAATGTCACATATAGCTAAAGTTATAGAGTGCCACGCGTACAATCTTGCGAATGTAAAGCATTATGAGGTTATTCACCTCAATATGATTCTTATATTACAGGGCATTTATTTATGAATGTGTGCAGACAACTATCTGATTTTTAAAATATTAATTACTATTTCCCGTCATTATAAATTTTATTTATATATCGTTGTATCTTTCTTTTTGGCAAATAGAATATTTACGAAATATACACTGAGGAACTTGGTCCAATAGTTGTTGAAGCGTTGAGAATTGAATTTTAGATTACATCTGTAATTGCTAACAGAATCACCGTTTGAATTAATCATGTACTTATTTAAAGCTATCCATTATTACTTTAATACTTACAAAGATGACGCTAGCAAAATTTTGAATAGGATTAGTAGATTAGATTAGACGCCACATACACTGAGAAAATATATTCTTTAAAAAAAAACATATATTTTTTTGAAAAATTATTTTTTCAGTTGATACACATAATTTATACTTAAAAATAAATTCTCTAAAGAAATGTGTACTAACTGAAAAAATTGATTCTTGTAATTAAATTTGTTCTAAAGGACCTTTCTTACTTGTGGTCACGAACTGTAAATCACAGATTCTAATAAAACTTTGTCAGTTTGTAGACTCTATGGAGTGTTACAAACCATTACTTTACCTTACTTTTAAGTAACACGCTTTAGAAAGATAAAAATCTTATAGTTCATTAAAAGTGAATAAGTAGTGGCAGATGTCAAAACTGTTCTTTGTGGAAACAGCAATACTTATATAAACGATAGCACAACTAACTTTATAAGTAATTTATTATAAAAATGGATTCTTGAAAAGTTTAAGGGTTATATTCTAAAGGTACAATAACAATCAATGACACACTCAAGGTAGGATGCACGAACCCTGTAGATATATCTTTATGCACAAAGAAATCAATACTCGACTTTACTCTGATAAACGATTCCAAGAAGCTAAATCTTAAATGTTATTTGTCCTTATGTGGTAAGTGATGAAGCAAGGGCGAGGATCCTTTACTGCTAATTTATTTATATATCGACGAAAACAGTATTTAAGTAACGAAGGAAGCCCGTACAAATAATAAACAAGAAACCTACAGTATTTCCACTTCAAATCTCTAGAAAGAAGATAAACAGAAAGGGTAAACAGCTTTCTTGGTACTGCTAAATACATTACCATAATGAAATTTGCTCGTAGCTGAATGCTAAAGCAAGTCGCGTTTCTCTAAATCATATACCGTGTGCGAGATACAAGTGTAGTCAGTCGATGACGCGTAATAGAACATGATCAGAGCAACGAAGGCAGCTAAACAGCAACAGCTACAGTATTATTACTCCAAAGAACTCATTTGTAACGAAGATATCATATTTTTTACTGAATGAAAATGTTGGTTTAAAAACTAGACAATAGTAAAAATGACAAAGATATGATGAAATAAAAAAAGATTTTTTTTAGGAGTATTTGCAAAATAATATTTTTAGCATTCATATATAAAATAACTATTACTATACCAATAAAAGATATATAATAAAAGTTTCTTAGAAGAAATTGGGTAACAAAGAACTGAAGTTGCATTTCTTATGTGTGGAATATCTGTAGTTCTTTGTTAATAATTTAGTACATTGTTTTGTTTTCTTCGAATCGGAGCTCGCTTATTGAAAGATTTATTTATTTAATTAATTATTTTCTTCTGTAATAGTTGATGGTAAATTGGCATAAAACAAAATTCAATAACTTCAGAAATAAAGCTATTTTATTTTTTATCCATGGACACTAAATAAAGGTAACTTTGATATTTATTTTTAAAATATAAACATAAGTAAATTACCTTTCTGGTAGCATAATTGAAACTTCAAAAAAAATCATGTAAAATTTAAGTTTCACCAAATTTTTGGTACTTATCTTTACTCCACTACAATAATTTCAGTCTTCACAAAAGTGTAAAGGTGCTATTAATATATTTTGCATAAACATAGGCAAATATTGGTAACAAATGAAATTATGCATCTATGATACCCATCAGGTGTATTTACTTTCCGAAGAATGAATTAAAACGACAATTGAGCAGTACGTTGTTAACATGCTACAGTTTTGGCGGAACCGTCACTTTCTTTAGATTAACAAAAAACATATAATAAAATAAATTCAATTAATTACAATGTAAAATTTGCCAATACTAACTATATACGAAGAAGCAAAAAATAAATATATTGCCTTAAGTCAAAAGACATGACAAAGGGAATTACTTTAAAGTTTAAAATTATAGATTTTTTGTGATTATAGATGTTGTCGTTAGGTAAATCTGGATGGAGTGAAGACTGATTGCGAACAAACAGCCATCCATTCTATGATAAATAAGTTTTTACAATGTATTAAGGACAAATGCAACATGTAAGGCACACAACTTATACCATCTTGCAGATTGGTAAATATTTTTAATTTTTCTTGGTTATGATTTTTATAAAATGCTATTTTTTTGTTTATCAATTTCAAGGACTCTCTGTTTCCTCCCACTGCTACATAAATAAGCGGAAATAAAAAAAAGCTAATACATTAAATAAATAGTAAATGTAGATTGATTTGGCGCGATGTAATTGCATATTTTATGGATTTAGTACCAATTTATTTAACAATAAAGCTATAAGAAAACAACAAAATATTTATGGGCCAAAGAAATTGTTGGAAGGTATATAACATATCAATTACCGCGATTAAAAAATCTCTTTCTTCGAAATGCAACAGTCTTCTAGATCCAACCACTCCTAGGTTTTAAGTGACGTACAGAACAAATTCGTCTATTGATATTCAAGGAACACGTTCGCAGTAAGCGTGGTATCAAATTTCGCTCCGGTTTTATCAGCAAACAAAGTTCCTGGTACTCGTCGATATTTGAATTTGCATATTTATCAAATCTTGCAACGTGCAGGAACGGGTAAATGTGCGTGCAAACACAGGTTTCCTACTAAGCACTTAATCCTTTTAATATCGCTTAGCAGCTAGGAAAACTCTAAATTATAAAATGCAATAACAAGCAAAAAAGGAAAAATGAGACATGAGTGCCATGTGTTTATGTATTCTTCACTTACTACTATAAGGTTTATGTATATTTCAACTAATTGAAGATATATCATCCTAAGCTTTAATATCATGAAAAACAAAGGTCAGATATTTTGCGACCAAAATGGTCTCAACAAAACAAGACAGTGCTATAATGTAGCTTAGGTTCTTTCATTAAATTGTTTTTTTTTACTTTCGTATTAAAGCGAATCGAAACTTGATAAAAAGTATTGCAAGAATAAAAATGATGCCTGGCAAACAATGGTGTTTGCTATGATAATGCAAATAAATAATGCTCTTTATATACGTACTATGAAATATTACAAGCTACGTTTTATTAGAATAGTACTGTTAATAGCCATAGTTATTGATATTAAACAATAGATAACCCTCACTTAATGCTAGAACAGCATGCAAAAACGTTTGGGATGGTCTGGTATAGATATGGGCAGAAACCTTTTTCCATTCATGGTACGCTGCCTGGACATAGATATTTAGATCTTTCACATGATTAGGTGGTTCTTATATTTAAGAAGATGGGGAATTATCTGTAAATATTTGTTGAAGTTTATTAAATATTCCCATATAAATGGATTGGTCGTAGAGGATTCATTGAATGGTCCCAATGTCTCCAGATTTAAATTCCCTTGGTTTTTTCTTTTGGGATCATTTAAAATCTGTGGTTTATGCTATACATACAACACTCAATTCTAGTGGCTGTGTAATTTAAATTCAGTACATGTATGTATATCCAGGACATAACATGAATATTCACTAGCTATCCGTGTTTGTATATCCAGGCGATACCTACAGTGCAGTAAATTCACTGGTTTTATGTATATGGTTTGACGTTGTGTGTACTACATACAATTGGTTATTTATTTATAAAGCTTATCGGTTATTTATAGAAATCATTAAGGTAATTGAATAGTGTATTAATTACATTGTTTGTGTTTGTTGGGTTAAGGTTATAAAAAATTTGCTGATATACAGGTGAGTTTTTTATCTTGAGACAATGGAATATCTCTAACACACTGCATCAAATCAAAAAAAGATCTTAATAAGATTTGTTATAATGTAGGGGGCTCACTGAATGGTGCCGAACTCGATCCCCCACCTCACCCCCCCTTCCCCCCCAGAGTGGGAGGGCGGACAACTTTGAAATCTTGCATGGAAACTATAAATGGATGATATTTCCTACGCTTCAATATTTGGCGATAGACTGAGAAATTCCTGATCCGCGAGCTATTTCATTATTTTCTCCAGCAATTGTTTTTCGGCGATTACGTTTTCTTGGCTGTAGAGTTCCTTTGCTAGAGAACTGTTGACCGACTCGGTAAAAAGAAGCACGTGATCGCACCTTCTCGGGAAAGCGTTGTGAATAAAGATTAACAGCATCATCGATATTCCAACCACTTTCTCCATAAATGTAAATCATTTCAATTCTCTGTTGTAATGTTATAGCCTCTATTACTGTTCAAATATTCAACACTAACTAATTTGTATTGAATTAATAATTAATAATCTAAATGGGGATCGGACAATGTGTAAGTATTCACAACTTGTCAAGTACTGAATCAAGTACGGTTTTGTATCGAATAGCATTCCAATTGCGAATAAATAAATGTATCGAAGTAAAGGGGCACAGTTTCGAACACATGGCTTTTTGAAATGTTAGTTTATGTTAAAATAAAAAACACAAAATCATGTTTGCTTGCTTCTCTTTTTTGTGTATTTTTTCTAGACGTTCACAGTCATGTTTTTTGCGATTACAGCGCAATCTGTTACGAATCGAAGAAAAGTTTCAAACAAAAACTACATACTTGATGGCGTAGAATCCGAATCTGCAATACAAAATGGGGGTTCCTATTTAAGATTTCAAAGTTGTCCCCACTCCCACTCTGGGGGGGTGAGGTAGGGGATCGAGTTCGGCACCATTCTGTGAACCCCCTACATTACAACAAATCTTATTAAGACCTTTTTTTGATTTGATGCAGTGTTTTAGAGATATTCCGTTGTCTCAAGATAAAAAACTCACCCAATATACCTCACGACAAAAGAACTGACTTACATAGTTTTATTTTGATTGCAAACATTAAACGTTTTTGCATAAAGATTGTACAGAAATAGTGTTGAGATATGTCATCATAAAAATAAATTCGCCGTTCATGCTTTGTACTATCATTTTTCTACGTAATTATTTCGTAGTCAATCAAGTTGATGTAGTAAATTAATATTGACAATATTTTCATTCAGACAATCTGTTGCTTTTAGTAGGTAAAAATATCAGTTTGATACGCTAATGATCATTAAAAGATCAAACATTTGTTTTAGGAGGCCTCGCCATTAGCCAAGGCATAAAAGATGAGCATCAAACAAAAACAAAATAAAATGTAAAGCACTCTCTGGAGAGGAATTTTATTGTGTATTCAGAATGTTTTCTTTTTGAAATTCCTTTATTTTTTTTATGTACCTAATCTTAATGGATCAATAAAGCCGTTTTGTACGTATTTATTTATTCAGTGGAAAGAAAAAATATTTCACGATACCTATCAAAAAGAAAACTGTTGGATATATACCTATAAATATCTACTGGAAATTAAGCACCTACATACTGTGGATTTAGACATTTGTGACAAATAGAAGTCTAACTGGATATCTCTTATTTATTGCATGCTAAACATTAGATGTATTTTAGATATATTACATATCATATTTTACATCCACTGGATATCCAAGTGATAAACTTGTGTTGTATGGGTAGACGACTGCATAATCTGGACGAGTTACGACGAGTACGTAAATAATTGGGAAAGTGCATTTAATTCGTGAGGAAACTTTGGCATTTTGGAAAGTTTCTTAACTCAAATTGATATTGTTTATACATTTATTTGTATTCATTTTTTTTGTTCTCAATAAAATTTGCATTATTGGTTTTAATTAATATCTTTGTCGTTATTAAACATAGGGGTACTAAATCGTAATATAGTACTTCTGAAACAGGGTTCTACTGAAATTCGTAAAAAAACACTATTTCTGCACAATAGCAAATTATCGTCCTATCGCCATATTATCCAATTTCTCAAAAATTTTCGAAATGTTACTATATTCTAAGGTCTATCCTTGTGTTAGAGCTAGTATCTCACCGTTCCAACATGGTTTTATGGAAGGTAGATCGACGATTACTAACTTAGCGATATTCCATCAGTATCTTTCCGAGGAACTAGATTCAGGTAAACAGGTCGACGTGTTGTACACTGACTTCTCGAAAGCATTTGATTCGCATTAATCACGCACTTATCTTACAAAAGTTGTCTGTCATCGGGCTTAGTGATTCTTTAATTACTCTATTTGGTAACTACCTAACATCCAGAATCCAAACTGTTTGCTACAATGGTTATACTTCGGAATTATACGTTGCAACATCTGGTGTTCCACAGGGCTCAAATTTTGGTCCTTTGCTGTTTTTGATTTTTATTAACGATCTTCCCGGCGTCATTTCGTCTCACAAACTTTTATTTGCAGACGATTTAAAATTATATCGAAGCATCGAAGCAGACAGATTTAAATCGGCTCTCTTCATGGTGTGAATCCAATAGCTTGCCCCCTGAACATAGAGAAATGTAAGATTGTTACTTTTTTAGAAAACTTAATTTCATAACGTATAATTACAATATAGACAACGTCAACTTGGCCCGGACCGATCTTGTTAGGGACTTGGGTATTTTGTTTGACCGCAAATTAACTTTTACAGATCATATTCAAACAATTTGTAAGCAAGCGAGACAGAGCCTTGGGTTTGTTATTCGCCATAGTCGATGCTTTTCTAATACGGAAGTCTTACTTGGTATCCATATTGTATGGAATCCAAATGTCAATTGGAGAAAATACAACGTAGATTTGTTAAATTTTTGTGGTTTCAAATACAAAACACCTATCCACAGAGGAACTTCGACCACTCCATACTACTATCTCGCTTTGAAATGCCATCGTTGTCTTATAGGCGTATATGTACTAGTGTATGTTTTTTGTTAAACTTAGTCCACGGCTTTGTCGATTGTCCTGAGCTTTTGGCCCAGTGTAATTTCTTGGTGCCTCGGATGTCCACTAGACCCTCCGCTGCCTTCTATTTGCCGTTTGCTAGAACCAATTTGATGCTAAAGTCGCCCTTATATGTCATGTGTAACAACTATAACAAAATCTTTCACATAAACGATATACATTTCAATAACTTAAAACAGTTAAAGGTATCCCTCTCCGAACATTTTGACCAGTTTGTTCCCTAAACAGTAATTAATTATTGTTCTTACTGCTATTACTGTAAGTATTACACTAATTGTTAACATTAGTTAGATTAGTTGATCTTTTATTTATTATTATTTTATTCTATTTTCCTTATTTTTTTTTTTAATATATTGTAGATTGTATCATCTTTATTGTCCTGTAATTTGATTTTATAATCTGCTGGACAAATATATTATTATTATTATTATTAAGAATATACGGTGTTTCATTTAAAATGAAAAGGTTAACTTCATTTCCGACTAAGCTGAAAGTCTGATTCGGGTATGAATATACACTCATGGAAAAACCAATTTGCATTTGATTAAAAATAAAAAGGCTGATTAAATCAAAATAGCCATATTAAAGATATTGGAATGAATGGATTGATAGATTAGACTAACCCTGCCTTTATTTCCTTTTATCTAGTGTAATCTTAAATTAACGTTTACTTTGTCTTTTCTTTTTTGTAATTTTTTATGTACTATACAACTATAACTCATGCGTATCTTTCCAATATTAAATAATGAAGGAGTATTTAAAATTCACGACAGAATAAATAATACAAATATATGTAACAAATTTTGGTGGAGGCGCCGATACAATCCATACTCAAATCGAATATTTTGCTTAATTTCAGTAAAGAGGGCTCATGACAGTTCACTACGATCCGAGAAAGCCCCACACGATTCGACACCCTATTTCAGCAATCCCACGGCAATCAAACGAGGTAAATAATCGAGCGCCGCCCCACTAATAAGGTTCGCGTTAATTACTTAATCGTTGCCAACAGGGACAAACTTCAACGATCAGATCGGCGGTTGGGATCAGGACCAGAGCATATTCCAAAACACCGATATCCCGTCCTCCCTGTACGATAGCGATCAACTGGACGACAAATCCATGACCGAATACGAAAAGGGTTACCGCTACGCCACTAACAAGGACAAATTGGACGAAGCGCTGGAGAACGCTGTTCTGAAATCAGAACTCTACGGGGATCCCGTTTCCATTAACCAGTATAGATACTACGGCGGCGTTGGTGATGATAAGAGGAGAAAGAGACGCAGCAGCGCGCAGAAAATGAGGTAACGTGTTAATTTTTCATTATTTCGAAGCGAAACTGCAAATAGGCACTGCAGCGCACTGTAATAGAGAAAAATATCGCATTAAAAAGAAATGATTACCGTTCAAAAAAAAAATGTTTCAAAATATTTGCGCTTATATGTAAAAATAAATTAACACTCTTTTGTAGCTGTCAACAAAAGACCTTTTTGCGAGTTTAATTATTGGAAAATTAAAAAAGTAAGCATCCTACTGCGACTGGATCAATTTTGATTGAATAGCATTGCAAAAAATTAAGAAGTTCTGAGGGGTTCATTCTTAAACATAGATCGTTTATCCTGTAACCTAGGTAATAGGTAATTTGATACATGGGTCAAAAATAATCATTTTTTGTCATGTTCAATTTTATTGCAAATAAGTTTGCTGACACCAGTTAAGGCCTGTAATACCAAAATAGCAGAGGACCAAACTATGCTATTGATTTTTTTTTCAAAGAAATAGAAAAACTTGTACCAGAGGAATAATCAATCCAGAGGAATGACACAAATAGCTTTTTGCTAAACATTTATAGAAATTTCTTTTTAAAATTTAGTTTATTATCCGAAAGAAAACCAAAGTTTACCAAAACATCGTTGTTGGAAAACTGGAATATTTTTTTGTGAAAGAAAATATTACATTTCTTCGAGAAGAAACTGCAGGAGATGATAAAATATCTACAATGTCATCAAAAGAGATATCCTGAGGGTCGATCTTAAAAGCCTGCTTACTGTAACGGAACGGGTTTTCTTAACTGGAAACTTTCGGGGATGGCCAGCCCAATTTCAAATAAGACAAAGCTAAATTCCGTCTGCTCCCACCTGCTCTTTTGACCGGCGAGCCACTGCTGGGAAACAAACTTTTTATTCGGTAGTGTATGGTTTTAGTAATTTTAGCCAAAGATGTTTTCCTCCGTCAGTCGCAGCAGGGCCGTTAGTTAGCCTAAAGATTGCTGATTTACCCACCTCGTCGGCTTTCTCTTACCGATGGAAACTTCCTCTCCAACCCCTTACTATGGATACCAAATAAACTTCCTTCGAGTTTGGTATGGTGAAATAATAGAATGTTTACTTTCCACACTAATATATTGAATAAATTTTGTGACAATTAAGTTAAACTAATAATCTACAAATTTAATTAAAAAAACGAGCAAAATACAAAACGAATCACAACTGTTTAAATGAATTTTTAAGCTTTTCTTGATAATGTTGATAAACTTAAATTCTAGTAATTTTTACTTACTAAATTATTTAATAAGGGAGAGAGAGAAAGAGAGAGAGAGGAGCGAACGAGTTACGGTTTTTACGTAATTGCTTTGGTTAGTTTTAAGCAGAAATTCTGAACATCTTACCGGCCGATGTGGGTAATTAATTCTTCTCGTAATCCAAATTATAGGGCACAAAAACTTACACAACACTCACTAAAATTTAAGCCAAGAAATAGGGGGAATTTAAACGAATTTTGGCACTAAAACAAAACACCTCTCCAGGAAAGCTTTTGCTTCCTGTTCTCGGATTTTTGATTGAGGCTTACTTTGATTGCAAAAATTTTAAGAAGAGAAGTTTTAATCTTTAAGATTTGGAAACGCCCGAACGAAATGGAGACGCGTGCTTTTACTTTAGCTGAAACGAAGTTCACGAATTAATTAATTGAAAACAGCAATGTTAAGGGTTTTTATAAACTTTGGTTGTGACGTCATTTCGCACCGACAACTAGTTACGCTTCTCTTTACAGGAGGGCGCAAGTATGACCGAAGGCGTTATTTTTCTGATCTTCAAACGCCCTACTTGAGAGTAACGTGGGATCTGCTGATCAGCATTTGTAACATACAATAAACAAAGAAGTAGATAATATGCAAAGTAATACCATATTATCTTAATTACGCGAGTCTTTAAACGAAAATAGATTATTATTTCCTGTGAAGTAGACGCTGCTTCAGCAAATGCCACGGTACCTATCATCAACGTATTAATAAAATGAATTTAAATACTTGGTATTATACAGGATGGAATTTCAAATTCTTACATTACCATCCAAATTGAAAACCCGGAGAAACATCACTTTTATTCAACATTTTCTTGCGGGTCTGCTCGAGCAATGGCAGCATATATGTATCTATGTGTTATTCCTCTGGAATGTAAGTCATTCTTCTGATCATCTCTATTTCAGAGGAATGACGATTTTTAATAAATTTTCATATCACTCAGCCTTTCTCTATTTGGATAACTAGTATTTCTTAGTTTTTATGTTTCTAATAACATTTAAAAATATATCCTAAAAAATAAAAGCAGTTTGTGCTTACCAGACGAATGATCTTATTGCTTGTGACACAGCAATAAACCCGTTTTTTAAATTTTTATTTATTTTGTTTTCTATTCTTCACTGAGAAAAAAATTTAATAATCATAAATAAAAGTACAATTATCGTAAGTACAAAGTTCAGCTGGATAGGGGACAAAAGCACAGATTACTTAGCACTAGTAAAAAAGAGATTCTAAACACTGATGCTAACCAGAAGCAATCTAAGATACTTACGGTCTGTTTCATACCGGTAACTTATGAAGTTACTTATGATAATTAAACTGAAGTAGTGAAGCCAAAGAATATATGTAGTTGCAGTAAGCAAAGATTTGCCCTTGTCAAGTAGTAGGTGTATTGCTGTGAGTGAACTATTCCATAACAGCTATCACACCTTCATAATTAATATAAGCTATTTAGATTACTTGTGATAAGGAAAGAGTATCATTAATGCACGTTCACTAAATACCTGATATATAGAAGGTAATGGTTTGCTATAAATATACAATATACTTACCTTAAATTTGTTGTTCAACTATAGGTAGTGTAGGAAACGAGTAAGTTTAGTGAATATTTATTAAGTAGCTTACTGTGTACTCTGTGTGAATAACTGATAAAGTACAAAAAAAAAAGTTCCACAAATCTTCGGTTATTTATATAACAATTTTTAATTACTTTTCAGTGTGCTGTAGCTTCGACTGCATTAATAATTGAAGATTAAATTCGCATTTATTTTGCTAAAGATGGTACATAATACTTATTACTTAAGAAAAAAAAGTAGTATTATTAGTAATAGTTTTATTTTATATAGAACAAACACATTGACTACCTAATATGAATGAAAGATGTTGGGTTCACTTGAAGCGTTATTTAGTTATTGAAATTATTGAAATCTAAACAAAGGATAAAGAGAAATATGGCTTTAAAACTGCAATCTTGAAACATCCGATTGCTTATAGGCTCGGTACTTCTTCTTTCGCTGGGAATCTTTATATGGATGAGGCCTTGAGTCAATCCACCCGGTATTTTTAATATATTTGCGTTCCAACTGGGCTACAATGGCCGTACTCTTTGGCACCCTTTTTCGACGACCTTTTCCCACGTCCGTAACTCTTACTTGACGCTAGCCCGCGCTTGCCCGTAGCCGTCTCGGGGACTATTTCATTTCTCCGCCGCATTAGCCAATCAGGAATAGTAAAACAATCACGGGGTGGCAGCAAAACTCAAATAAGCATAGTTGTGGGAAGTTCTTACCTATTTAAGAAAATACATGAGTTTAATAGCGATCAGCATTGTTGTTACTTCTACTAACCATGTGCTGTAGTTAGATACAGTACCAGTAGTCATAAGTAATACGTTACTTACCACCAAATTTGTCAGGTACACTGGGTAATACCGTTAATAAAAGCACTAGTTACAGTAAACAACTTGCATTAGGAAACTGGGTTAGGTACAGGTTATTTAATTAACTGAGAAATAGTTTCAAGTAAAACTTTATCTATTGTAAATAATTTTTTTATCAAATAAACACTTTACTATTACTATACCATTTTTCTCAGTGTTGTTTGTTTACTGCCTATACAGTAAAATTAATAATTCGCTAGTAAAATTACACTTAATTTTTAATAAATTCACGAAAAAAATTGTCAGTTTTCGAATCTTAAGTAAATTTTAGTAGCAAACATAACATACATAGTTTACGTGATTTAATGCAGTAAATTCACAACGTAATTGCATATAATTTTCCAGATCTACCAGCACTGTAAATTACTGTAATCTTTTACAGCGGGTTATGCTTATTGTTATTTTTTACATTTTGAAGTATTTCTCTCTTAAATTATTAGAGCACTTTAATAATAAAAAAAATGATACCTAATTGGGGGTATTCTATTTAAGAAAATAAAATTGAAAGCTGTACCGAGGTTAAGAAACATCCTGTACTGATGTCTATGATTTTACACTGTAGGAAAATTATAATTCTGCAACAATTTATCAAAACTTCTTTTCCTGTCTGTTACCGTTTATGAGTTACAGACGAATTAGCGTCACTTTTTTTTCAGCCAGCAGTATTCTTGATTAAGTTTTTCAATAAACTCAATGACAGAATTATAATCCGTATAGGTTAAGACTCCCTTTAGAGGTAAAAAGCCTGCTTTAGAATACGTAGATGGGACGTATATGAAAGATTTGTGCCAACCATTTATCATCACTTTTCTCGCGTATCTCAATATTTTCTTTAAATTCTTGTTTTCCGTCTAGAGATTCTCCCCTATAAATCAATATTACTATAGCATAACACTTGAATAACAGAAAATATCTAACGATAGAAATTAAACTATTTACCTTAGCAACAAATACAAATTCTCATCAACCCTAGGAGAATAAAAAAAAAGATTTCAATCTCTAGATAAATACGTATTCTCATAATATCTCTCAAAACCTTGTTTCCCTATATTTCGATTTCAAGTACAACGCAACTATATATAAATCAATCGTTTCATAAAAAAATGTACGTATTGATTACTAACTCAGTGGCATGAACTTAAAATAATAAAAGTATTTAATTATTTAGATATGATTCAACTAAATATTGTAACGACGCAGTATATTTCATGGACGGAAGGATATTTATCTAAATACTTTTGCATTAATATTTAATCGGCTTTTCAATTCAATGTCTAGCAAAGTCAAGTAGTTTTGTTGACACAAATTCTTGTTTATCCAAGGGCTTCTGAAATTGAATTAAATTACTTCTGCAAGGCATACTAAAAGCAGAGGCTTCGTAATTTGATAAGGTTTGGAGTTAGAATTTGTCGGTTGCTTTTGATGTGTAGCAACAGACAAACTTTACACCCGAGTAATAGACTCCTAAAGCATATTCGTGTTCAAAAGGGCGATCCGAAATTCTAGAGCCTTGCTTGCTAAAGGAACAATTATACTAAATTAAAATCTACAGTTACGAATAAAAACGCCCTTATTACAATTATACAGGCTGTGCTATAATTTTGTCGAAACTAAGGAATTTTTAGCAAAGAAATTCAAATTTTCTCAAAGAAAATAATCAATGTACATACCTACAAATTATAAAACATAATACTCAATGTTAAAGTTATTTATTGGCTTACATTTTTCAACCCAGCTGAGTCATGCTGAAAAAATAAGACCAAACATATAAACAAATATATAAAAGTGTAGGTAAACTCAAGTTGCTATACAGTGACATAAAATAAAATTAAGTAAATTAAAAATTCAACATTCATTTATAAATCTAAAGTTTTAAATTTTTAATTTAAATATTAGATGGAAACACTAAGGGCAACTCAGAGAGAAGAAATTCAACAATTCAACAAAAGAAATTTGATTGTTAATGTTTCCGTGCAACATTTAAATTCAAAATGTTTAGTTTACAAATGGCTCTAAAGATGAGCCAGCTGTGTTAAAACATGTAAGCCAATAAATCATTTGAGTATTATCCGTTTGTCTTTCGCAATTTACATTTATTATTAAATACTCAATTTGGATAAATTATGAACAATATACAAATGTATTGGGTATTACGATTTTGACATCAAGACCGCGGCGCGATTTGATATATACCGGGTGTCCAGCCTAAGATGCAACGGTCCATAGCCAATTTATTATTATTTTTTTGTAATTTTTTTCAAATAAATGTTGCCTCGAATCATATTCTTACACATTTTAAAATTAGTTTCAGTAATGGCGGAACTTCCGGTTGTACCGGAAGTAGATACTAACTTTATTATTTTAAATGGAACAGCCTGTATATTATTGTACTTTTGCATTCCTTGTTAAATTTAAATAACAATTCGTTAGGCATACATTGGAGCTAAGTTGTACCGTTTCCGAATTACATGACGTTTTTCGAACAAAATGACATTTGCAATGTCTGCGGTGTTTGGAAATATCTCCGGAAATACGAAAGTTAGAAAGATTTGGTTTTCAGTTTTCTCTTAATCATGAAACAGCACACGTCTTTTATTTTAAAATTGTTGCGCTTAAATTACAGAATTATTAAATAGGGCTCTGTAATTTTTGAACTCTAAAATCATGGATAACTTGATTTTTTTAAATTGAATGGTATAGCATGGATGTAAAATATAATTTTCTTCCGATTTTATACGAGTGTCATTGAGTCTATCTCCAAAGGTTTTGGAGATATTCGCGACTTTTCAGTTTTTCACGATAGATACGTGTTGCGAAGCGCCGGCAAACTTCCCCTCGTATTTCACCAGGCTTGCAACTGGCAGCAGTAATAGTAATGTTTAGAAAGTGGCCAACGGAATACAATAAGACCACTGAAACCAAACAAAACTTGAAATTACAAAAAAAAAGAAAACACAACATTGCGAACTTTTTCGAGAAAGTGATGTTTTCACACGAAGCTACCTTCCACAAAAATGGATTTTTGAATTTGAGTTCTTTCATAACCAAGGCCTGATGGTAAGGTTTATATGGAATTTTCTTCAGAATAATTTGGGTTCTTCCGGAAAATATTCCGTTTAGTTACGTCGTAGCTGATGTGGTTCCAAGACGATGGTGCTCCTCTCCCAATACTGTCCGGAATTTTGTCAGTTTTTGGATGTGTCTTTTCAGACCGCTGAATTGGGCGTGAGGAACAGATAAGATGGCTTGCGAGATCGCCAGATCTTACAAGCTGCGATTCCTTTTTATGGGTTTCATGAAGATGAAGTTTATGAGATGCCACCAACAACACTGATGATATGCGCCATCGTATTTTAAAGGCGTTTCAAGAAGTCACCACCAGAAATGCTCAGAAATGTTCAAAAGTGTTTGCAAAAGCGATTTCAATTATGTAGCGCCTAAAACGGATCGCATTTTGAACATGAATGTAATAGTGTTGTACAAATTCTCTGTATAATGACGGCACTAACATTTAAAGTGTAACCTGTAGCGAGCAAGACGCTCGATGTATATGTACGCCCATTTCAAAGAACTGGCGCCTCAAAGGGATAACCGTCGTATACATATAACAAGCACTGCGTGGCAACCGCAACGCAGAATTCGTCTAAGAAAAATTCTAAGAATATACATTTGAACAACATATACAATACTGGTGAACGCAATATGTACAACTGAATGAAATTAATTTCAACAACCGAACAATTAAAATAAATTTAAACAATCAATTCAAATAAACAAAATCTTGTCAAAATAAACAAATAAAATGTCGAAACTCTTGCGCGACATTGATAAGGTAAATTGGAATGAACAAGAAAACAAATTTGAATTTCCGAAAACCGGGGTGCCAGACCACAGCAGTATCTATCATGAAAAACTGAAAAATCGCGAATATCTCCAAAACCTTTGGAGATAGACACAATGACACTCGTATAAAATCGAAAGAAAATTAAATTTTACATCCATTTATGTAAAATTGCTATACAAATTTCAATTAAAAAAAGCAAGTTATCTTATGATTTTAGAGTTCCGAAAAATTACCAGTGTCTATTTAATAATTCGTAATGTAAAACGCAACAATTTTAAAATAAAGACGTGTTGCTGTTTCATGATTAAGCGAAAAACTGAAAACCAGCATCTTTCTAACTTTCGTATTTTCGGAGATATTTCCAAACATTGCAGACATTGCAAATGTCACTTTTTTTTAAAAAACGTCATATAATTCGGAAACGGTACAATTTAGCCCCAATGTATGCCTAACGTATTGTTATTTAAATTTAGCAAGAAATCCAAAAGTGCAATAATATACAGGCTGTTCCATTTAAATAATAAAGTTTAGTATCTACTTCCGGTACAACCGAAAGTCCGCCATTACTGAAACTAATTATAAAATATATAGAATATGATTCGAGCCAACATTTATTTGAAAATTTTTCCAAAAAAACAATATAAGTCGGCTATGAGACCGTTGCATCTTAGGCTGGACCCCCAGTATTTTGGATTGCTGTTCCCAACAGTAAGAAATTACGTGTTGTACTCTTTAATTTGCAAAACGAACCGTTAGCAAATTTCTTCAATTATACATGCGGCTACAGCATGCACTTATCTTAAATTTCAGTATAAAAAACGTATAACGCAATATCTCGGTTAATTCAACGCAGCACGAAAGTGTGTCAAGCTAAGGTTGCCATAATAGAGTATAGCATCTGAGAAGGAGCAAAATGCTTATCTGAAGCGTTCGGTAATATGCTCTGACAGCCACAGCAACACTTAACTGATTAATACTGTAATGTCTCTCCAAACTTCTTTAGGGGTTGCGCAAAACCGCACCAGGAACTTGCTGCTTTCTATTTTCATCTTCGCTTCGCTTCGTCTTTCGCAGCTTGGAACTTCCTTCGACATTAATTTGACGAAATCATTCTATAAAGAAACTCAAGTAATGGGACAGAATATCGAAATAGAATATTACGTCTAAACCAAAAAAAAGTATCTTCAGTTAGTTGTAGAGAGTGGAAGAATACTTCATCTTAAATGCAAAAGAAGAATGTGTTGTGTTTGTGAAAAAAAACTTTAACTTCTTCACCGAATATCAACTGGAGCATACCTATAATACCAGAGGGATAAAAAAATGGATACCTACTTCCGGTACAAACAATAAAAGCGACTGTTAATAAAAGTGCTATTTACAAATGATCAAAGTTTTTAATCATTTACCGACAAACATGAAAGACTTACCTTACGATTACTAAAACAAAAATTATATAATATACTTAGTTGTCAATGCCTTTATGAGTTTACAGAGTTTTTAGCTACAAATTCCAATAAAATTACTATGTTATTTTCCAAGTATTTCACAAAATTCTAATTCTTTTTTAATCTCTACAATATTTGCACCATTGTTTGTTTGTATGTATATGCTCAAATCTGTATGTAAGTATACACCTTTTATGTAAATTGACGTGTTCACCACATTTATATGTATATTGAATAAATTGCTATAATATCATTATTATTAAAATTATACAAAATGAACACGAAAATCGGGTTATAAACATTATGAGATCTAATACGTAAAATTGTGTAAACATGCAATGCAATATTGTAACAATTGCGACTTCAAATTATCCCCAAATTTGTTTTACATACAGTACATTATACATCTTCACGTTAAAATTATATTGCTGATGAAGGAAAGTGTTAAAACCTATCACTTGGTGGAATAACTTTGGTATATGGCTAACTCCTTTCACATGTTCTCCTCCTTTTCAAAGATGTACACATGAATAAAATATTTTCCGCCAATGAAAGCGCGCGCATATAAGGTAGATGGGTCAAAAGAAAATTCCAATTTCAGCTTCCCCTATAAAATTTCTCTTCTCGATTTATTTGGCTGGAGTAAGCAATATCAATGTATATATGTTCATATACTGAAGAATTATTTTCAGCTTGTGAATAATTCATACATCCAAACCTGAAACATTTTTTTTTTGAGTAGCATTATATGATTCCTTTTGTATATTCATTATAAATACATACATATAAGAGTCCGTATCTTTAAGCCAATATCTTTTATTTTAAAGGATATTGTCTTTCGATTTTTTTGCACTCTCAGTGTTTACGACTACCTGCGTCAGTAAAGGTGTTATCTAAATTACAAAAGGATCGATTGATAGACACGACTGAGAAGAATGGTTTCATTCACGCGACACATCAATTTGTAAAAAGTTAACGGCGTTTACCAATCCATTTCAATTCTTTTTATTCATGTTCATCAGTCTTCCAAACACATGCACGGATAAAATTGTCGATCTACTTTTGATTTTACTGGAGATTATTTCGATTACCCGCATTAGTACTGATAAGACAGACGTAACTTTTGCACACTGAAGAACGTACTTTACAAAATTACAGAATATAGCGTGGGCAATTTTGTAATCACCGTTATATTAGGGAATTTTTGAATTTACATAGTAAGTTGCGTAATATTTTTCCATAACTTCTGATTGAAATCTACGTAGTAAATACTAGTAACTACAAAGGGCGATTTAAAAAGTAAAATGATACAATTTGGTATGCGCATTTACAGAGTAGTCCTGGATATTACGGCATTAATTTACATTGTAACATTACAAAATTAATTTGTCCCTTCACATTCTGATAGATCTGTGAACGCGAAAAATAGCGATTATTTTAATAAACAATACATTCCTCAGGTATTTGTTGTGAAAAAATATTTTGTGTAATATTTTTCATGAGAATTTTTAAGATTATAATCTAAGAAAATAAAAATCTGAAACATATGGCTACATTTTATTTTGTAGGCATAAAACATGAACGAAAACATATTAATTTTTAGTAAATAAATATAAATTTTTATAAGAAATTAAATATTTAATTAATCTAATAGTTACAAGTGTCTAATATAAAAAGCAACAAAAATGTCTTTTCTTATGAAGTCTCTTTTTTCGGCTTACCTACCTTGACCTACCATCAAGTCAAGACAGAACAAATATTAGTGTCAGCCCAATGCTGCAGCATGTTTTGGGACACTGCATTCAATGCGTAGTATACAGGCTGATTCAAATTTTAGGGAAAAAGAAATCAAAAAAGGTCAAAATTGTTTAATAATACATATTAATTCAAATTTAAGTCTCACACAGCAACTAAAATCCACCCTAATTTCTTTATTATTCTTTTAAGACAATATTGCATTAAAACGTTTGTATCATAAATTAAAATATCTTCATATATATATCAATTTTTTTCACAATGTACAGTGTTTAATTTAAACAAAAAATCAAAATTTCTCGGAAATGCGCTATGCAATTGTTTTTTCATGTACTACATATTAATCAGCGTTAAAAACACTAATACTTTACTAATTTAACCTATTTTCTAGAATCAATAATAACAGAGATAGCAATAGTATGCACTTAATTTGAATTAGCCTGTATATTAACTACCAGGTAGATCTTCGCCTTGATCTGTAAAGCATCAATTCAAATAAAGTAAAATTACAGGTTAATAATAATAAATACAAATTACGTGAGTAAAAAAATATTAAAGATGTAAAAGTACAACACGAAGTTGTAAATAGGATCACATGACGATTCTTATGAAATAAGGAATTACTATCAAAAGACAAAGAAATGAATAGTAATCCAATTTAAATGACGTTAGTATGAAAACAAGCCAATGTAGGTTTAGGAACGAATGTTAGAATTATCAATTGCAATACACATAGATATTTGAACTAAGTTTACCAAATTTTGCTCTCTAAACTTATGGTTTTGTATTATAGTTGGTGTCTGGTAGATTAGGTTATGTTCAATGTTGCTTCAATCGTGCATCTATACGTTACAAAATATAATACGCAATTCTCATGTATACAGTAGGTTCACTAAGTGTGCAACAAATGGAAATTTTCTTTATTAGTAGTGCAATTGCAAAATAAAATACTGTCAAATGTTGCAGTGCATGCTTGACATCTAGGGCACACTTGTATGTGTATATGTATATTGGAAGGTCATATTACACTGCGACCTAAAAGATCTATCGTGTCCGCTGTTCTTGCTGTTTTACAACTGGCGTTCCAATCCTAATCCTTTCAGAAAGTGTAGGAAATATCAGAAGGCTAGGTAAGTCTAGGTAAGTCTCCCTCTTCGATTTCACTGTGCCCCAGTGCAACCCCTTGAGTTGCACAGTACTACGCAATTTGAGAGGGCATGGATGCCATCCTGTTCCCAATCTGCTCCAGTCGTTTTGCTCCTCCCTTTGTTCCTTCCTTGGGAAGGAACAAAGTGGAAGGCTTCTTATGGAGGTCCTGCTCCAATTCCTGTTTATTAGCGGTGTCGTCCCGCTAATAAACGTCCTTCCTCCATGGTTGATCCCACGAGTAGCTAGGGAAGAAAGGGTCCACCTCCACAGAGCCCCGCATCAGAGGGAAGGCTAAATACAATGGGTTGCGCTAGGTGCCCGAGGTTGAACTATAGGACTGGTCTTCCATCCAGCCACGCATCCCATCAGCCTAGTCCGCCACCTAGGATTTAGGTTTTTATTGAGGTTGCCTCCTCTCGGTCGGTGCAGTTAAGCCAAGACCCCCCATCCTTTTCGGGACCTGATTTAACAATTGGGCTTTCTGTAGCCGAAAGTAACAACTAGCATCGTTGTAGTACCCTGTGCAAGCCCTTAGCCACGACACGGCAGCTCGGGCGAGGGGGGAATGCGTCACGGCAACAGTCTTCATTCATCCTGCTCCGGTTTTAAGCAGAGAGGACGAACTTATAGCCGCCACTAACCATCTCGTCTTGAGCGAACTCTGACAAGATGGCCTTTCCCCTATCCACCACCTCGGGGACGCGCCTTGTAGGTACTCCCAACCCCAGGTAAGGCACACTTAGACTGGCTTAAACTCAATTAGCTTCCAGGGCAGACCAGGAAATATGAAATTCGTATAAGAGTAAAGTTTAAAGTTTAACAACTTAGTTCCAAAAAATGTAGACAAGTAAAAAATTTCAAATGGAATACCCTATTTTTTCTACCTTATTAAAGACCAGGGCAATTTGTTATTAAGTTCCCTATACCTATCTGCAAGGGGTTTCGAGTTATTTTAAAAGTAGAATGTATTTTCATACATTCAGCAAAAATGTGACAAACTAGCCATGCCATAGATAACGCAAATTGCAATAGAACTGTCAATAATGTGCAAACCAAAATGCCAGCGCGTCTTAACTACACAAACGCAGACTATCTAAATTTAATTATTATCTATGGAGAACGTAACAAAGTAATGTCAGGAACATGTGAGACTTTCGTTCTACGGTATCCAGAGAAAGAGAAACCGTTCGTAACTGCTTTAAAACGTATAGTACAAAATTTAAAAAGTAATCTGTTGGAGCCACAATTTTTATTAACAAAAGCAAAATATTTATACATATTACAAGACTAAGATGTAATATAGTGAAGAAAATAAGCAATGTTGAAGGAACTAATTTAGTTAATGTTCAAAATTCCGTCCTTAAAATACCAAACATTTTCACATTTTTGAATACCCCATGGTAAGTAGCTTTCTAATTGCATGTGGAGATAAGCTCTGAAAAGCATTTCTCACACGTTGCATACAATTATCCATGGTTGTTAGTGGACTGGCATAAACTTTACTTTTTGTAGTTCCCCAAACAAAAAAATACAACACTGCTAAATCCGGTGAACGGGATGGCCACAAGAACGGTCCGTTATTAGCAATCCATTAATCTTCAAATGTTTCTTGCAAAAAATTATTAATTAAGTACGCGTTATATGCGGAGCTCCATCATGTGATAAAAAGTTATTATATTCCGCCAGGGCAAATTTCGTAAATACTTGTTGTATAAAGTTTCTAAAATATTCAAATATCTTAGGTACAAGGAAATTTAATCAGTTTATATTGCAGACAAAGAGATGGCTTTACCGTTTAAATTGTCCTGATAAATATGTAGTGTCACCACCATATCATTCCTTACTGCCGCGTAAACATTTTAAAATGCCAATTTTCTTGAAAATTTTGTTCTTTGCAGGCATTTATCTCAATCCAGTAATGGGAATTGTAGCGAATAAAAAGTCCATACCTTGTAAATTTAGCTTCGTTTGTCCATATAATTCTTTCTATTATTACCGCGTTGCCTCGTTAAAATAAATTCACAAAACCGTTCTCTCTTCCTGTAATCTTGTTCTTTGAAACAACAAGTGGAACAAATTCATTTTATGGTTCTTTAAATTTTTTTGTATTGAATCCTTTGAGATTCCTGATTCCAAAGAAGCTTGTCTCCACAATGCCATCGGAAATGCTAGAAAATAAGCCATAATTATAATTGTTATTATAATGGCAATTATTGTATTATAGGTATTGATAATAGGGTTTCTTTTTTGGATTGTAGCCCTGACTGTGCCACTGTTTTTAAAATTGTCAGTTATACGTTTTAAAGCAGTTACGGACGGTTTCTGTTACTCCAGATACCATAGAGCGAAAGCGTCACATGTTCTTGATATCACTTTGTTACATTCTCCATACACAATAAATAAATTTAAACAGTCTTCGTTTGTATAGTTAAGACGCGCTGGCATTTTGGTTTGCGCAATAGTGACAGTCCTACTGCAATTGTTTTTGCGTCATCTCGGGCATGGCTAACTTGCCACATTTTTTAAAATGTAAGAAAATACTTCTTTTGAAATAACTTGAAAACCCTTGCAGATAGGTATAGAGAACTTAATAATAAATTGCCCTTATTTTTAACGTTAAACAATAAAAATAAGATATTCCACTTAAAATCTTTGACTTTTTTGCATTTTTCGGAACTAATGTCTTAACAATGTTCATGCACGCCCTGTATGAGATATAATAATTTTTATACACCATCTTGATGCATTTATCTTCAGTCCATAAGTATGCTAAATGGACTGAAGAAAACTGGAAGCGCATATGAGATATTAACGTTTTTGTAAAGGGTTGCACATGCCACTTTTCTGCAAAGAATCGAAATATCTCGAAAACAAATGAATTTAGGTATAGAGATCCCTATATAAATTTTAACTAGAATTTTAAGGGCAATTCAAAAATATAAAAATGTACAGAGTGTTGCATTTAAAATAAGAAAATTAGTGTCACATCCTGTATAACCGAAAGTGCTAGAACCTTGCGCATATTTTGCTTTCCTGTTGAATAGTTTTCCATATATAGATCGCTGACATTCGTCGTACGACACTTCTATACATATCAAACTCATATATGCCAAAAAGGCTAAATCATCGTAAGATGTTCTTCCTTTAACCCTCAATCACTTATAACGTCCAGATTTTCACATTGTAATGCCGGCCAAAAGTTTAATTTATGCAATTGATACTCATCCAATTTATACTTAATTTCATTTTTCGAAGACCTAAGCAATTTTAAACTAAAAGCAGACCAAAAGTAAGGTTCCTGTAACTTTTTATATAGTTCTCCCTAATTCCGCTAGCAATTATGTACGTGTAAACATTTTGGATTATATTATGGAAAACTAAATTAATTTTCATTAGGCCATCTTTCTTCATCTTCTACGTCTCACTTGAATCAGAAGGTTCCAATTTCACGCATACTGGCCCTGCTTATTTCCTTACCACTTGAGAATTACTTTATGTACAACTGCAAGTTTCCAGATTGTAAGAAATTTTATGTTTATCCTGATGAATATTAATATATTTTTCTTAGTAATATTACAATGTTATATATTTTTTTTAAGAAACAGAAATTTTCCCATTAATATTCAGTTAAAATCTTGTATTATAGGATTTGCAACATTTCGACATTTTCCTTTGTTTGTTTTTGTACATTTACCCTCAAAAAAGTGATTTTTACCAAGATAAATTTACTTAAGTTTGTTAGTATGCAAAACTAGGGTTGAGAAGACGCTTACAAAGGCTCTCGGCCAAAGTAGGCTGTGGTTTACATACATAGTACAAGTACAAGCTTAACTACAAAAAATATTTTTTTTGATGCTCCTCAGCTAAGACAGTCCATACATAATCTCGCTATTGCATAATTCCATAAGAGAAGTTGAAGCAAATGCGTGAATCTGAATGGCGTTTGACTTCCGCCCATAACTTTCAGGCGATAAGGAATTTAATATGTCAGAGAAGATTTCACATGTTTCAATAAGCCGAAAAGGATCACTAGCATTGGCATATTAGGATAATACCTTTATTATTTCCCTGTTCTAATAAACGGAAACCATTTGGCCGCTTTTTCGATATCTATTTTACCTATTACTAGCTGGCGTGCATCCATTTGGAATATATTTTTCTCAGTTCAGATATACTGACAGAAAATATTTCTTAAACTTAAGAAACTTGTAGGAATTGCAAGTTTCTTACAGTATGAAATCATTAATTAATTGTTTTTTATTAAAACTTAACTTAAAATTTATAAACGATATTGAAAGTAATGTAACATTAATTCGTTAATTAAGAAGCATGTTTCTTTATTTTAAACAATATCGTTTATAAATTTTTAAAAGATAAGTTTTAATAAAAAATAAAAAACATTTATTTGAATCTATTTATTTTCTCCTTTAATGAAGAAAACCTTTCCTTTAGCTTGCCTATTTGGCAGAATATTTGAGTTTTCTCGGTAAAATCACGGCGAGTGTTATTATTCTTTTGTTGACAGAACCCGCTGCAATCAAGTTAATTAGGTACGTTACGTTAATGTAATTAAAGGTCCTGCGAACACGTGTTTGGCATTGCTATATAATTTATTCGACGCACGCCCAGTTCCAGTGTGCTTGAGAAAATGATGCCGACAAATTTCCCAATTCAATAGATCAAAAATTTCAAAAATAGAAGAACTCTTATCGTTAATCGTAGTTATCAATAGATCAAGAATGTCAAAAATAAAAGAAATCTACGCTAATCGTAGTCATTTTTGAACTGCCTGTTAGCAGTTTAGAAATCGATAAGGGTAGGTACTAAAGTAAACGTGCCGACTTGTTGCTCTTGCCAACGCACCTGTACTATCGATTTTCTGAGGTTAATTCTCAATCGCTTCTTGATATCGAGTGTGTTGTATGAGATTACTAATAAAGATTCCGCTGGTGGCGATCAAGTTTACAATTGCACAAAAGAAACATATTTTCAGACACGCATTTTGACCTCTTACAGGTAAATCTATATCCAATGCAATGTAGGTACAGCCACATCACAATAAAAGTTACCGACCTAAAGTGAAAATTCGTGCAATGCTTTCACTATCGTTAATACAAAAGATTAACTGTGAGGAAATAATCCACAGTGAAGATACATCTCTTTTTTTCTGGCAGTTGTTCGTTTATGCTAACTCTAATAAAATAAATCGCTGCTTTTTCGCTTCAGATCGATAACTTTCATTATGTCGTGACTGCGCCAGTGCTTGGACACGTGTCTATAGAAGGCTGATAGGAATAGTGTGCTTAGTAGGTATGTTTTTTAATTCATCTCCGTTTCTGTTTATCCAATCAATTGGGAATGTTCCAGAAATAATTATTGTGGTTAGTGCTCATACTAGAAAGGTTTTGATAATTTTAACTATTTAAAAAGAATTAAAATTCTTTCGCGACACCCAGAAAGAGGTTTAATCTAAGTAACACACCCACCAAAGTTGCGTCGAATTTGGATCTATAACCTAGCTATTATGTGGAAATTTTATCCAATTTGGTGCCCTGTAACTGATTAAAAAGAAATAAAATTGAATGTAAAACATGTGTTATTTTTATCACAAATATACTATAATCAAATGTGCTTTGTCTACATAACATGCATAACAAAACTGTTTGTTACTAACGGAAACCAAATGACGCCAATTCAGGAGATGTCGTAAATACTGTTTGTTATTTTAAGAAGTTGTGTTTATTACGACCATGGGGTTTATTACCAAAAATAAGAGTTTACAAGAATGGTCTCGAACAATGGGAAAAGCAATAGCAGCATAAAGTTTTGTTATAATAGTATATTATATATACAGGTGAGTTTTTTAAATGGCAAAGTTCATTTATTAAATAACTGTTAGCTGAATTGAAATTTTGATAATTGGAATATATATTGTTGTAATAGCTTCATAATTTGAAAATATTTTTAAATACACCGAGTGATCCGTAAGCGTGTAAGGAGTAATAACATTGTTTTTTAATGAAACACCCTATATATAAGTAGCTCATTGTGTTCCATATTAAATCCTGAATATCTTCTGTTATAAATATTTTTTCGAAAATGGCTTAATTTTCCAATTATTCTCAATTCTCTTTCGAACATGGTGGAATCGCATCTACCGATTTGTCTGATCTCTTTCCAAACGGTATAAGATTGGGCAATCAGCTTCTGTTGTGTTACAGCATAAAGTTCTCTGCATTTTAAAACCACATTAAAATGTATGTATCTATTATACATATAATTTCCCTATGTGTAACGTTAAGAAACAAATTCTCAATGCATTGGCAACTGGCGAGTAGGCAACCAGATATACCGCATACTAGTTATTATTTTACTTTAACGATTAATTTGAAGTACTACATATCCTGAAATTTATTTTTCATTATTAATTAAAGTACATATTTCAAAGCCGTAATAAAAGTTATTACTTGAATAACTAAAATAATTGTCTTTCCAGCAACTAAGAAAAATTATGTAGTATTAAACCATTTTATTCTCCTAAAATTTATATAATCCATGATTTTCGACTCTGTGTGAGTAAATTATGGCAAGGTAAATGAAAGTAAATGGTCCAATTTCTCACAAATTCTTTAATGAAGACAACCGGTTTCATCCACTAAGGGAGATCTTCAGGTCAGCCGAAGATATCCAACAAGAAATTAACAATGTAAATTGATTAGATTGCAGTTAAAATGGATAAAAGGGATAAAATTGTGTAAATTATTGTACAAAATAATTAATTAATAAATAGAAATTGTATAAGTAAATAAAAAGATAAAAGTTATAATACTCACAATTAAAAATAGTTTAAAAATAAGTCACGTAATAAAATAATAAAAATTGAATTGTAAAATTGAATAAAATTGTATAAGACTTTTTAACACACATTGTAAAACGACAAACTACACTTTAAAATAAAAGAAAAAAGATAAATTGTATTTTAATAAACGGACACAGCAAAACAAATGATCCGGAAATTTCCTTAAAGTTAAATATAAATATAAGCGGGAATTTTCCAGAAAACCCAGCCACGCCATCTACATGTAAAAGGTAAAATAAAGGAGTAAATGAGAAGTAAAGAAAAAGAAAACTGTAAACCATATGTGTGAACTGACTATCTCTCATCTTTCTAATAAAGTTTAGAATGTTGGATTAGAATCAAAAATGGAATAACTTGGAAGCTAGAAATTGTAAGGCATCAAATTGAAAGTAAAGAATTTTCTCTTAATGCGCAGATTATTTTTGATTAACAAATATAAATTGTTTCATTTCCTGTTTTTTATGTTTAAATCGTAGGTAACATTGTATCATTTATTTTTAGAAAAAAAACCCAGGAATTAACCTGCTGTATTCAAAAATATTTACAGAGGTGCGCTTACAAAAAAATTAAAGATCATTTCTATAATCATGAGAATCAACTTATATGGGACGACCAATACGAAGCTGATGACGGCAAGGTTGTGTTAAATAATATTTTTTAGGCTTCATCTTGCATCTCGTCGAATCTCCACATATCATCTTCAACTAAAATGGATAAAACTAAAAGTACTATGCTAAATATAGTGTGACTTTAAATATAGTTTTGCCAACACTGCGTAGGCTTTCACGGCCGGTGTAACTATAACTAACAGCTTCTTGCGGGTTTCGCCGTGTGTCAAAACTTTCGCTCGACGTTTCGCTGTTCATACTGACAGCTTCTTCAGGATAACTGAACAGTTCAGTTATCTTGAAGAAGCTGACAGCGAAACGTCGAGCGAAAGTTTTGACACACGGCGAAACCCGCAAGAAGCTGTTAGTTATAGTTTTGCCAATTTGCTGGATAAGTAGAGACATATCTTGTACATTAAATTTTAAATTATTGGGCTTGATGGGATGTAAGGTGATATGGCGGAAATCACAACATATAAAATAGATAAAAATAAATAAACTGAAAAACAAGTATATAAAAATGTAATCAAAAAACAAATAGTTTTTTCAATTGCAATCAAAAATAATACAATGCATTGTTTATATTGATGGTAACTTACAACACTTAAATAATTTTATTGCATAAGCAAGTCTTTTTCAAATTTGCACCTTATCCAACGTATATGCTCTGCTACAAACTCCAGAACTAATAAATTCCAGTGCATGTTTCCGGACGAAATATGCAGCTACTTACATAATCAATTTGGTGGGCGGAAACAACGCATTCTATAAAAATAGTTAAATATGGAAATAGATACCTTATATTTCAAAAATCATTTATGCAATCCTTATTGCATAAATGATTTTTTGTCTAATATTTCCTATACCGAATGTACTATCTATTTACCTTTCTCCTTGCGAACCATGCAAGCTTCTACAACGTACACATACATTGTAAGTAGCAATTTAAAAATAATTAATGCCATGTTCATAATCTTTGATTTTGATACAGAACCGTGTCCCATTATTTGAGCTAACATATTTATTCGTCTATTAAATTTTATGTTTAATTGTTAAACTTGTTTTAGTAATCAAAAAATCTAAATTGTCGTTTTATCCGTATTAATCCGAAAGTTAACTGCCTCTGGTCGAACGAGGAGTTTTTAAAATGACTCGAAAACTTTGTTAACAAATTTTCACGTCACTTAACAAACGGTAGTACACTTTGAAGACTAAACTAATGTTGAACTGCACTGTTTCACGTCAATATTAAATGTAAATCCTATTCGGCATTGTCAAAAACTTGCAATTACTATTATCTATCATTCTGGAATATACTATTATGTGGTAAGCATCTTTTACTTATATGATACATTTAATACAAAGAGTTCCTTATCCATACACACACAGAACGTCATAGGTGACGTCGATACAGCGTGTATTGTATTCAAACAAATCAGGTTAATGAGACATTAAAAAACTTTAGCACACCATCTATCGTGTTAGATTTTAACCTGTGTATTTTAAATATTAAAACTGTGTTTTTGTTTTATTAAAGTTATGGGCAATTTAGAGCTACAGCTAATTTCTACATATCAACTTTTTGCGCATTCTTCAATCGACAAAGATAACACAAGTAGTGTTCTAAAACCATTTCTTAACTTAGTATCCACTATTAAAGGGGTTTAATAAAAATAATAAAAGAGACGCATCCTTTTAACGCCGTATAAAAATACGCAGGATAAAATCTAATGAAAGTTGTTTGAGAGTGGAACCCAAATCTGCCGTAACAATGTAATGTATGTTTTCTTCAAGGGGTAAATAATCAACCAGAGTGTTTGCTGTCTAATTTACTGATGATTAAATAATATTAGTTTACACTTAATTGTTTTCTTATTGATTTTTGTTTGAATCTTTATTATTAATGCTACAATATGCATACTTACAGAAGGCTTACGCGCATAATAGAAATATGAATAATATACATATTAGAAATAGAGAAAAGATTATTGAGAAGCACTTATTCTCGGAAACACCAAAATACCAAGATCCATTTCTCTTTTATTATTTTCAACAAAATTAAGTTATTTTTCTTCTCTTCAAAACTTCACTTATTTCTTGGGAATATCAGCGTCATCTATCAAGAATCGAAACAAAAAAACTTTCGTATTTTGACACGTAGTATTCGAATCTGTAACACAAAAATATGGGTTCTCATTTATTGTTTTAAAGTGGCCAGCCATCCCATCCCCTAGGGGCGAGAGTGGAGGGTCGTCTTTACACAGTTGAAAATATTACGGTGTTGGCGTTAATTTTGCGCTAGTCAAATATTTTAGTGTTGATTTTTCCAAACTTTGCCAGACAGGTTGACTACGCGTATTTAATAGAACAGAAATGACTAGAATTTCGTGTGAATTCTTTGTTCAGATATGAGGATTGACTATTTTTCTAGACATTCAGAAGCGTCAACCAATCAGAATTTTTCCCTCGGATAGAAATATAGAAACCCCACCTATTCTAATACAGTATTGCATTATACGCACCACCTGCATTGCACGTGTATCTGTTTTCGTGTTTGATTCTCCGTATTAACATATCCAAACAAACCACCAAATGTGAGTGACTTGCAAAGTGTAACCTCGTGTTATTAAACGTTAATTCCAGTGGGCATAAAAAATTTCAACATCTTAAAGATGTATTGGGAACATCTATTTACGCAATTAGTTTAGACTTGAATCAAATAAAATAAACATTCACTTAGTTTTATAATGGTTCTCAAAAAATCATTTTAAAATTGGTACGTTTAGTTGAAACCAAAACTTGTGAATGAGTGGTTTTGCATATTTATAATTGAGAAAACGTCTTAAAGAGAGAATATTATAGCACTAAGAAATAGGAGTTGCATATTAAAAAGACGTTGTGTTTAGAAAATGGTGTTAAAACACCCAATAGATCGCATTCATTTAGTTAAACAGCTAGTAAATTTGTCTAGTCTAGATCAAATAAAATGCGACTAGAAGTATTTTATAATTCCACGTGTCAGTTGGACAAAATAACCCCTTAGCAATAGACAATACTTGACTATCTTTGCTCGTCAAATTTAAACTTCTATAGTTCTCGACAAAATAACACGGAAAGAGTGTGGACCTCTCCTGACTATTAAATTAGTCAAAAAAGTGTTAAAATTTTCAACAGTGTAGTACCTTTGTGTACTTTTTAAAAATGTTAAAATGATTAAAGTGTTTTTTATTTTTGTTTTTAGATTTACTGGATATTTGCCGGTACCGGAACTTTTGGAACACCGGTAATACCATTCATTATTTCTTTAGTTTGCACAACTTTGGGGGAAACTTAGATAAGTCGAATGGTATAAACTCATCCTAAAATTCCAAATTAGCAGTGAAACATTGTACGTAATAGTTTAAAAAAGCTGCTTTTTGTAGCAGTTTTCTTTAAATAGGGGTATACATTAAACGGATAAACTATTTCAACAATTCTGCACACAGCCCCAAAGTTTCTTTTGTTACCTATTCACTCAATATTTATATGTATTTGTATTGCAGACGACTCTATTTGATTCAGTGGAGATACGTATACTTATAAGGTCTGTTTTGATTCTCATTTCGGACGGTTCTATTACCCTTCAGAGCAGTAGACCAGAACGGATCATGACCTTGTCGTGTAGTGGAAAACTTTTTACTACGCACGTGAGCGTTTGCTTTGAACCGTAATAGAACCGTCCAAAGTTGGAACCAAAACAGACCTATAGGTCGCCCAACATAGCCCAACGCAGGTAGCTGTGCAAAAGAGAGGGGAGATAGTGCCTAGAGCCAAGTACATTCCGCGGCATAATTTTAGGTGTTTCAAATCAAATGAGCACGCTTGTGCTATCTACCCCCACCTTACATAAATGCTATTGCGTCGCCGGCTATTCTACATTGGGTGACCTATACGTACTGCTGTGTATTAATTGAATTAAATAAAAAAAATGTTAAAATGATTTTTTAACCCAGTGACGCTATCAAACAACCAATTTATTTTAACAAAATGGTCTAAATTACAATGGTGCAGAAAAAAACCTTGAACTGAAGGCTCTGGCCTAAAATAAAAACTGCGCTAGACTTTAATTTAAAATAGGACAATGCTATTTCCTATGCAAAGCAAAAATTTTATTTGTTCAGGAAGATTATTCAATATAAACAACCTTTGAATTTCTATCCACGTGGTTTCACAAATTAAAATAATCTAAGCGTGGACAAACGCTAGAAATATACAGAAAAGAACAAGCTAAATGAAAGAAAATTGCTTCTACTCACCCAAACTAGGTGATAGAAAAATAAAAATATACAGCAAAATAAATGAGAGAAAAAAGAAACTAAAATAAATCTTCCTAAACAAAAAAATAATAATTGATCCTATATCTACAAGGTGCATTCTTTAATACATTAACAATTATTACAATAAAAATTCCTTGATTGACTAAATTAAAGCAGAAATGTTAAATTTTCAAATACAAAATAAATTATAAATAGGCAACAAATATTTAATAAATACGTCTACTCACGCTAATAGCCGAACAAGGAAGTTCTTAACAAAATCCTACAATTGTTTTTCTTACAAAAATTCCATTCTCAAAATTCGTACAACGCCGACGTATAAGATTACAACGACAATATTAAATAGAATACGCATTAAATTAGTACAAGCGAACAATAGACATTACATAATTAAAATCATACAATAAACTCTTAAACTAAACGTACTCAAAACAAAACAAAATTGTGAAAATTCTCAGTAAATTGAATATCAGCTGATCAAACAGATAACAAATCATAATATGCAACTTAGAATACATCTCAGTGATAAATGGGTTGTATAAACCACAGTAATACGTTACGTATCTGAAGAGTCTCTTAAGCATAGAATGTTTAAGTTTGAACGTTCAGAAAACGCGAGAATTCTGAAATTTAATTTTAAACGTATTCATGTTCTCGATTCTGAATTTATATTGCAAAAAATATAATTACTAACAAAACGCAATTGTTATTGAATAAGCGAACTCACGTAACTTACCTGAGATAAGAATATCCTTATATTTATGCTGCTTGTACACGATTCCACATTTCGAACTCTGTGTAAAATGTTTTCTTTATCATACAAAATTTATCAATCGGTATTCAAGAGTCTAGTGCGTATATCTTGGAAACTGGCCATTGTAAACATGTAAATTGAAGTAGAGGACATTTTGGTGACAGCCTCTCATACCATCTCCTCATGTACTGAAAAAGGGGGTAACTAGCTATCCGTAATTTTTTTAATGCCAGCGCGTCCTCTAGCCTGTTCCAATTGGAAATTCTCACTCTGCATGCTATCTGGCAGTTGAGAGGGTACACTTATGATTTAAAATTGATGAACATAGATGACACTGGGATGTTAAAAATTAGATTTTTACTAATTTAAAGTATCATTTTTTAAAATTAACTTTTCTTTTATCCCCGGCTGTATGCTACTCCGTAGCGTTACAATATATATATAATATATACACACCTTAGTTTTGTATATATTTTAGTAACTAATATAGATCTACTAATATAAATAATTGATTAATAAATGAAAAAGTATAGTTCCTTGAACGGAAAAATATAAATTGGCATTTTCTATCAATTATCAAACGGTGATTGTAACAAGTAACAGTAATAACTAGTAATAGGTTCTGAGGGGTTACGTTTCATAATGATCGAATATCCATAATGATATGTATTAGGTGTTTTTGCATAGGTATTTCTTAAACAAAATCGATATAAAAACTAGGAAAACAAATCAGCGAAACTTACATTGTGTGTGGTTGTTACACAAAATAACTGTTATTGCTTGGAATAAAATTGTCTCCACCTGAGCTTGACAAAAACAATATTTCTATGTAGTTGTTAGAGAATTCTGTTCATTTTTTATTCTCTTATTTACTTATGCGGATGCGATGTTCGTATATTCGTTATTTCTAGAAGGTTTTTTTTACCGCGTTCGCATGTCATTTATTTAACGCACCACTAAAATATAAGTATTTTTAGAAATATCATCTTTATTACGTTTGTTAGTTAATTTTTCCTTTTTTTACCGTAAAAAAACATCTATGGTATATAGATAGTGCTACAAAATAAATATAAATAAATATAGCCTTTATGTATTTATCTTTGTTTCTTGTATTATTATCACCACCCAAATTCATATAAATAACAACACCATATACAAATTACTGTTAGTCTTTTCAGTTACAAGTTAGCATCAAAGTTTACTACTCTAATAAAATACAACCAACATATATTGCAACAGTTTAGTGCCATTTATTATAATAATATCAATGTGATTTTAATAATAAGAGAAGCCACTCAAATCTATTTGATAAAAACTTGCTAAACTCTTCAATTTAATAGCCACATGAAAATAATATATTTTTTTTTATTACATAAGCACTGAAGTTTCAACTACAAAATGCAACAAATTAAGAAATTATCAAAAAATTAAAAATCAATTTACTCATTTAAATTATTATTACCTCCATTCCTCACCGGTATTGTAAAAAAAATGATGAATTTAGTCATTAAAAAAAAATTAATCCGTTTTGCGCCACGCGCCCCCCAATGTCATTAAGACGATCTAAATACAACAAAATTTGCACGCTCGGGAGCCCGCGACTCCGATTCAAACCGACGCACGATACTCGCTTTACACAACATATTTAGAAACATTTCCCGAAGCAGGTTGTAGCTGCTAGCGTAAGGAAGCAGTTTTATACATCACTACATTTTATACACTGCTTTAAGGTGCGTCCACACGATCGGAGTTCGCCGAACTCCGAATGTTCGGCAACTACCGAATTGTGTGGACGCGACCGTCCACACGATTCGGGGTTTGCCGAACTCCGAGCACATACGAGAAAACGCCGAACGTTCGATATGAGAGTTTAGTGTGGTAGCATTGAGTAATTGCATGAATTAGGTTGGTGTTAGTACAGAAATTATGACTGGTTATGATCCATTGCTGTCACTGCATAACTGAAACTCTTTTTGGTTGGAAACCGGGCAAATCATAAATATTTGAAGTTCTGTCATTTTGGTTGAGTATTGCAAAAACTCAATATGAATCACGGACACCAGTAATTCATTCATTAGGTTATGAAAATATTGACAACTACAATTACTTATGCTATTATTTAATTGCTGTTATTTTCCAAGTTTACGATGATGAATGTATGGGTAATTAGGTAAATAATGGCAAACAAACTCGAACAAAAAAAGTAGTTTTATTGACCTTCTATAATTTTTATACCCAACGCGATTGTTATCATTGAAACGTTCGTTGTAAAAATTATAGGTTAATCAAAGAAGTATTTTTTGCTCAAATTTGTTCGCAATTTTTTATCCAATTATCTACGAGTATCATACACCTGTAATATTTACAATGAGGCGAATATGTTTGCACAAACACGGTCCACTGGGGATGTATGGATTCTTTATCGCTTCAAAGTGAGGGCCGTGAAGAAGGAGGGTGGTTTCTTTTAAATGATTATATATTAATAAATATCTAATTTTTTAATTTATTTGCCTGTTTATGGACAAAAAATCATATACGCATTTAAACCAGATCATCACATAACAACATACATTTCGACCATCTTTAGTAAAATTCAAGAAATTTGATGAATTATGAACAGAGTGGTAAGCTTTTTAATATTTAGAATAACATTACAATTATTTAATTACTTTATCTCAACATTAGTTTTAAAGATTCATTTTTATAAAACTTAAGATATTTAATTTACTTGAAACGCATCAATTTAATGTAATAATGAATACTAAAATTATACTGATATCAATGTCAAAATAAAAACACGTTGAATTGTTTATTATCTTTGGCAAAGCTGTCATTTTCAGCATACGACATAGTAGTTTCAGCAAATAAATTTGTATCTGTTACCCGCTGTCATATGTAACAGTTATTAAAAATTGTAGGTATAATAGTATGACTAGTAAGAGACGAGCTCACTAGACAGCTGTCAACAGCTTTCCCTCACACTCTAAATATCTTCCCGAATGTGTGGACGGGTGCCAAAACTTCGTCTAGCCGAACATTCGTACACGTTGACGTGCGCCATTTTCCAATGCAGGTCGGGAATAGGCAAACCGTTTGTCGACTAGTTCGCTGAACTCCGAACTGCCGATCCCACGACTAGGAGTTCGCCAAACTAGTGCTCGGAGTTCGGGGAACTCCGATCGTGTGGACGCACCTTAACTGCTGTATACAGGGTGTTTCAGACCACTCGTCCACTATCTTTTGCTCGCGATCTATTGCAGCTAGACTAATGCGACAAAAAATTTAGTAACAAAACCCCACCTAAAGAATTACGTGAAAATATTTTTAACTTCCGGAAACGTTCCATTACACCGGAAGTGGATAACAATTTTCTTATTTAAAATGGAATTATATGTTTTTTTCTTACCTCAATGAATTCTGTAGATTATTTGAATACAATTTTCACTTCTCTATCCCTAAATTCAACCGTTTTTGAGATATTTACGATTTTATCAAAATTTTGACTTTATCATCTCTTTCGGAAACGCATCATATTTTGTAAACCATTAAAGATAATGATGTTATTTTACTAGTACCCAATAAAAATAGTTGTCCGTGTCAAATTCTGTCAAAAAAAAAACCCACTAAATTGTATACAGAGTGTTCATAAATCTATTGTCAATTCGGATACATTTAAACTTTAAAAACTCATTTTTTTCAAATGTAACATTATATTCCTAATTATACCATTCAATGCGGAAATAAATTCTCCGTCGATAGGTATAAACGATGCATATACCTATTCCTAGTCGTTTTCAAGATATCAACCATTATTTATTCCGCTATGAAAATTTTAGTTCATTTCTTGCAGTGGGCTGTAAAAGTTTCACAGTTATCAAAGCAACAGCGTTTCAAATCCAGAAGTGTCAAACTTGTTTTTGCTAGCCTCCCTATTATGGTCGAATTTTCATTATTAGTGGTTCTTTGTTATTGTTTGCTTTATTGTTACGCGTTATTTCGTAATTTTTTGTTGTTCAAGTTTTATGAATTAATTTTTAATATGGCATTCTCAAATGCAGAAGCATTCACAAGGAAGCACAAACAGGAAATGTGCGCAAAAATCATAATCTTCAAACAGTCACTCGCAATACAGCACGAGAGTCAGGCATTAACCATATGACCGTATGGCGAGTTCTTAATGACCACAAAATACACCCGTACTATATCTCGCTTCGTCAAAAATTAGGTGACGGTGACTTCCAGGCCAGGATCCGTTTTTGTCGATGGGCAGAAACAAAATTAATTGCGGATTCTCGATTTTTTGAAAGAGTATTGTGGTCAGATGAAGCAACATTTCAAAGCAATGGTGAAGTAAATCATCATAATTTGCATTATTGGTCACACGAAAATCCACACTGATTGCAAGGACTTAACAATCAAAATGTGTGGAGCATAAACACATGGTGCGGCATCCTTGGTGACCAAATAATTGGACCCTACTTCTTTCAAGAAACGGTAAACGGGAATGTGTACTGCATTTTTTTAATAAATGAATTGTCAGTGATTCTCGAAAACATGCCATTAGAAACAAGAAGAGGTATGTGGTTCCAATATGATGATTGTCCTGTACATTTTGCTGTACATGTGAGAGAAAAATTAAGTGAAATGTTTCCAAATAAATGGATTGGGAGAGGGTCCGAAATTTCATGGCCAGCTAGATCACCAGATAGACTATTATCTTTGGGGAAGAGTGAAACATATTGTTTATGAAAATCGTCCGCAAAGTGGGAAAAAAAATGAAGATAGGGATAAAGCAAACGTGCAGACTTTGAGGGCAGAGTAGAGCGATGCATAGAAAGAAACGGCAGACATTTTGAATAATTTATTTTTTATAAGTTCAATAATTTTTTTATGATTATTGTAATCTATTTTTTTTTAATGTAATAAGTACCACCCTTTGATCTGGCATCTCTAAATTATTGAGTATCATCTATTTCCTTCTACATAAGCAATAAATGTAAAATATTATAATACTCCTATCAACCACAATATTATAACCATGCATTGCTTTGATGATAGTCAAACGTACTTGTCATTTTCATAGCCCACTGCAAGAAATGTACTAAAATTTTCATAGTCTTAATGGTTGATATCTTAAAAACGACTAAGAATAGGTATATGCATCCTTTATACCTATCGACGGAGAATTTATTTCTGCATTGAATGGTATAATTAGGAATATAATGTTACATTTGAAAAAATGAATTTTCTAAGGTTAAATGTATCCGAATTGACAACTGATTTATGAACACTCTGTATACAATTCAGTGGTTCTTTTGACAGAATTTGGAACGGATAACTATTTTTTTTCTAGTTTGCGTTCATAAAAACGCAATTGTAACACGCTTTTTGCGTATCGAAAAGTGCTTCATTGTGATACGCCTTTTTTCATTTCTATAGGTTGGCTGTATTGAATACATTATGACAGAAAGCAAGATTGACGTTTAATGCATGTAAATTGTAAATACTTTAATCAAAAATTCTATACAAATTTAGTTTACATTGTTATTGTTATGAAACGTGGAATTACTGTATACATTTACACTGACGGAACAAGTATCTTGAGCATGTATTGTTATGCCAGGCAAATTCTTCGTAACAAAGTTTTGCTGAGTTATGTTATTGGCTTTAATGGTAGACTCTTGTGATTGAGAATCATTCGATGATATAACTCTAGAATGACCAGATGTACTTGGCCCTGATAAGTTGTGCGCTACAGCCACTTTACTTTTCATAGATGTTTGGATGTAACCCTCAGCTACCGCAGATGACTTCCATCCACCATGACGTTTTATAGTCAGCAAATCACTGCCTGCGTCTGCTAAGGTGTAGCACTAGAACGTCTGAAGCAATGTCCAGTATAAAGCTCTGAATTGGGCAATTTTAGAAAATCAGCTATTAATTTAGGCATTTTGCCAATCGTATTAATTCCAATCGGGCACGATATAACAATAACCATTGCGATATGTAAGGAAGAATCTTGAATGATTAATATTTTTTGGTCGCAGGGCGACATATTTTTTAATTAAAGTAACCATCTTTCATCCGTAATTGCGAAAACTCTTACGATATATTTTTTGTTTTAGGTACTGTACAAAATAATATCACTCTTAAATTCTAAATCATGTGTGGACATATTTGTTAATTCATCTCGTCTACAGGCACCTGTGTACCCATTATTAAAACGATCTAAAATAAATCCATTACATAAAAAATTACATTTTGCAAATAATATCGTACCTTTATTTGCTAAATACAATGCGTCAGAACCTTCTTCTATAAATTTATTAATATCTTCAATGCATAAAATTTTAGATTTCTTAGCCTCGTATCCCTCAGAGAATCGTTTTAAATAGGCTTGTAATTTAATATATTTTGATATGTCTGTATTTTTATAAATGGAAAAGCAAGAACGAAGCATGGAATACATAGACCATAAGGTAGAAGATTTCTTATTTTTACCTTGTAATTCAAAATATGCCAATAAAATGTTTTTTGCGCCTCCGTCCAGAAACGCTCATTTTGGCAGTGCTTAAAAGCGGCAGGAAACCTATTGTTTTCCTGCCTAGGCAGGAAACCTATTGTTTTCCTGCCTAGGCAGACAAAAATATCACTAAAGGTTGGCCACACTAGATTCCACATGACAGACGTGTAATAATTTGTCATTAAGCTACTGTTCAACCATGCTAAGATGAGCTGGTGTCTTCATTGCACTTATTATTGATAAATAGATATTAAACTAGAAGGAAAATTACACAAAAAGATTTATTCTCGGAAATGTCAAAATACTAAGGTATATAATGTATGTGTGCCAACTTGTACGGTCAACTCCCTAGTGTCAAAATTTCTTTTCTATTTTCAATCCAAAATTAAGATTTGTCGGCCCAAAAAACATTGTGTATCACGCGGCCAGAAACTCTTTTGCGAGTATTCGTACTTGTGGGCCTCGGCTACCGCCTCGTCCCACAAACCGTACTCATACTCGCAAAACTGTAGTTTCTGGCCTAGTGATACAAATAACTATTCAGATACTGTGTTGACATTATTCTGTACAGCCCATAGTTCAAATTGATGGTAGCATTTTTCATATACTGCTTTTGATTTTTTCGGTAATAAATTATGACGGTGTTATCCGCAATTTCACGCAGTTGTGGTGGCGTACAAGATAAATTTGTCTCAGTATCACTCATTTTTTATAGTTTACAGAGACTATATTATGAAATATATTGTTTAAACAATTTAAATAGCCGAATTTGAATTTTGAATTCGTCAAATGTCAATCGTATGTCAATGTGACCAACTTCATATAAAAATAAAACTCAACATTTTTAATGAGATTTTTATTAAGTATTTATTATCAATTTATAATGCAAAATAGAAAAAATAGTATAAAGGACTCGTTTCATAAGGTTTTTTGTCGCCCTCGTTCATTAGAAAACTCGCCTGCGGCTCGTTTTCTAAACTTGAACTCGTGCGACAAAATCATGCCTTATGAAACTCGTACTTTAATATACTATTCTTGGGTATTAGTAAAATGACATCATTATCTTTAATGGTTTTCAAAATATGGTACGTTTTCGAAAGAGATGAAAACGTAAAAATTATGACAAAATCGTAAATATCTCAAAACGGTTGAAGTTAGGGATAGAGAACTTTAGTGAAAATTGTATTCAAATAATCTGTAGAATTCATTGAGGTAAGAAAAAACATATGATTCCATTTAAAATAAGAAAATTGTTATCCACTTCCGGTGTAATGGAACGTTTCCGGAAGTTAAAAATATTTTCACGCTATTCTTTAGGTAGGGTTTTGTTATTCATTTTTTTATCGCATTAGTCTAGCTGCAATAGATCGCGAGGAAAAGATAGTGGACGAGTGGTCTGAAACATCCTGTATACTGCAACGAATATACATGTATGTTTGCTGCAAAAAGTAACAGCTTCTTTTGATATTGCGTAGCTGCTACAAAATAGCAGTTTGCTTCATAGAAAAAAAAAATTAAAAGTGGAAACCTCTTAAGTCCTATTAGAAGGCTATAACCCATTTGTCAGCCGTAATTAAGGGCGGACAAGAGTGTTAACCTTATATCTTAATTAACAAGTCAATTTTAATGGCACGTCCTGTCGCGAACGTTTGAAGAACACCAGCGTTTTTAATTAAACACGCCTAAGTAAACAATTATAGCATGTAAATTTTTATCTGCTGTGAAAAAGGACGCGCCAGCCGACCCCGGGACGGGAATAATTATGCGATTTCAGGGCAACGGAAGCGATGATCCGAGAGAAAAATCGTCTAGAAGAATTGTTAGTGCTGGAGATAATATGGCGCTCTTAAAGAAAATTAAATTCGTTCGCATGAAATAAACATTCCAGATGTATATACAGTCTCTTGGGGTTACTGCATATTCTATGAAGTCGAATTGTGCGTGGGTGATGGTGGAGAATTATTACCCTCTGTATACATTCGCCTACGCGATGCTATAAATATAGGGTAGCGAAGAAGCTTCAGTTGCAGAGTATCAGGAACATATTGAATGGAGATTGAATTCCACACAAGTTTGATTTTACGATGTGGAAGGCGAATCGTCGAATTGATCGAATTACTAAATAATTCAGGTTATTAATTTTGGAGACGTCCCACTATTACCGAGTTAAGTTTAATTATATTACGGATCACATGGAATGCTAGACGCTATTAAACGGATTTAGATAGGTACGAAATCAGTGCTTATTGCTATCAATAAGCTGTGGAAATAGATGTCTTGTAAACAGTAATTAACCAACGTGAGTAATAGTTAAAATAATACAGCTGCTTCTTAATTAATTACAGCTAGTATTAGTGTAGTGAATTTATGGTTCATAGTAAACTCGTATTAATATAGCATCGAATTATTCTCGGAGCAAATGAGTTTCAAAGCTTTTCTATAGAGTGTGTGGATGTTTGTGAAAGACGAACGTGCCGCACTTAGTTTAATTTTCTTAGTCATTTATCTAAATTGAAAAATCTTCTATCTTATATCTTTCGTCTACATAGAGTCTAGAAAGTTTCAATGTTGATGTAGTTAATATTCATCTAAATCAATCTTGCTAAAAGAAGCAGAAGCGTGAAATAGCGCGTATTCTGAAGATAAATTTTCCTTAAACAAATATCCTTTCGTATCATAATCTCATTTTTGGCAGTTAACTAGTCATTAATCCTAACTCCATCTAATCTACTTCTTCTACTTAATAAACTATAAAGACAAGAATTTAAGGGTCCTAAATATGAATTCATAAATATGTTTGTTTTATATATTTCCATAACAATTTAATTGTACATAGTTGTTTACGTTCTTAACTAACTTTATGGTTTTCGTTAAGCATATATAGGGCTACACTAGATTTGTCAAACCTTCTAAATTTAAGATGAGCTAAATGCGTTTTGTAGCAAAGCATTTGATCTTTTAGTTTGCCCAATATATACATGATCACAATCTTTGCAAGATATTCTATAAATATCTGATTTGTCCAAGTTATCTACTTGATCTTTACACTGTTGAAAATATTACGGTGTTGGCGTTAATTTTGCGCTAGTCAAATATTTTAGTGTTGATTTTTCCAAACTTTGCCAGACGAATTGACTACGCGTATTTAATAGAACAGAAATGACTAGAATTTCGTGTGAATTCTTTGTTCAGATATGAGGATTGACTATTTTTCTAGACATTCAGAAGCGTCAACCAATCAGAATTTTTTCCTCGGATAGAAATATAGAAACCCCACCTATTCTAATACAGTATTGCATTATACGCACCACCTGCATTGCACGTGTATCTGTTTTCGTGTTTGATTCTCCGTATTAACATATCCAAGCAAACCACCAAATGTGACTGACTTGCAAAGTGTAACCTCGTGTTATTAAACGTTAATTCCAGTGGGCATAAAAAATTTCAACATCTTAAAGATGTATTGGAACATCTATTTACGCAATTAGTTAGACTTGAATCAAATAGCATAAACATCACTTAATTTTATAATGGTTCTCAAAAAATCATTTTAAAATTGGTACGTTTAGTTGAAACAAAACTTGTGAATGAGTGGTTTTGCATATTTTAATTGAGAAAACGTCTTAAAGAGAGAAATTATAGCACTAAGAAATAGGAGTTGCATATTAAAAAGACGTTGTGTTTTAGAAAAGGTGTTAAACACCCAATAGATCGCATTCATTAGTTAAACATCTAGTAAATTTGTCTAGTCTAGATCAAATAAAATATGACTAGAAGTATTTTTATAATTCCACGTGTCAGTTGGACAAAATACCCTTAGCAATAGACAATACTTGACTATTTGTTCGTCAAAATTTAAACTTCTATTAGTTCTCGACAAAATAACACGAAAAGAGTGTGGACCTCTCCTGACTATTAAATTAGTCAAAAAAGTATTAAAATTTTCAACAGTGTAGGCTTACCTAAAATATGTTTAAGACTATTATTTGACGTAGTTGCTATGTCAAGGTTGAGTTTAGAGAATTTTTTTTGTAGATTTTCGTTTAACTTGGATAAAATGGTAATGAAATTTACTTCTTATCTTTCTGTCACTAATTTCTGATGTACTCACATTCTAATTCTTATTTTATTTTTATGTTTTCTAATGGTATCATATACAACGTCTTCTGAGAATCCATTAAATGCTGCCATTTTAATAATTTCTTTAAGTTATTTATTATATCGTTCTGTAGAATAGAGGAAAATTAAGTAAGCGGTGCACCAAAAAATTAATAGCTGTTAGTTTATTTTTCCATGAACGATTTCAATCTTCTGAAATAAATCTGTTATTAGTAGTGGGCTTTCCATATATGTTTATTTCTAACTTATTTTTATTTCTTATCATAACATATTCAGAAAACAATCCAATTGTTTGTTCCTCTTCCTGGGTAAATTTAATGGAAGAAAATTTTTAATTTAGCTGTTCAAGAAAATCTCTGATTGAGCACTTCCTCTTATCAAAAACATAAAAACACGTCGTTGACGTATCTAACCCAAACCCGTGGAAAATATTCAAAGTATTCTGAAGATCGGTTTCAAATTTTCCCACAAAGAGGTTAGTGAGGGAGAAAGCTGTTACCCATTGCTGTCCTTCAGTTTGTTGGTAAAAGGTACCATTGATTTGAAAGAAATTTTGTATCAGGCAGAGCATCGCCAAAGAATAAAACTATTAACTTCATTACTGCCAACTGATTACCTTTCGAGAAATCTCTAAGTAAGTGAAAGTGATATGAAGCGGGACGCTGGGAAACAGTGAACTCACATCAAACGAAACTAAAACTTCATTATCAATAAGTCAATGTTTTTAATTTTTTCAATAAACGTGTATAAATTTTTAACTGCTAAATCCGGAGGTCGCACAGGTAAGTGATTAAATTTGTCAGATAGCCATTTAGAAATTTAGACAATAACTAAGTTGAACTATTGATATTGGCGACAATGGGTCTCATGCTCTTCCCTGGTTTATGTATCTCAGGTAAACAAGGCATTCTAGGTAACACTAGATTTGATACAGTTAGTCTATATCTTAAGTTATCATTAACAGTATTCTTACATTCTAATATGGTCTTCTTGGTGGTGTCTGTCATCATTTTTGACAACGGATTTTTAGTTATCCTTAAGTAAGAACCTTGCGTTAAAAGGGCACAGACACGATCAAAATAATCTCTTTCATCTAAAATGACCACAGTATTACCTTTGTCAGATTTTAAGTAAAAGCAGTTTTTCTTTTTAAGCCCTTTGGCAATGTTCATTTCTTTACGTGTGGTATCTGAAGGATGAAGTTGTTTATTTTCTAAAATTTGAGTTTTACAAGTTCTAATAAAGTTTCTTGTATGATCATCAAAAGTGCTAATCGCTGTTTCTATGCCAGACATAATTTCTTCAATTGCGGGTTTTTTATTTATAAATTGTATTAAACTTTTATTCAACAATGTAATTTCTTCCTGTAAAAAGATAAAGAAGACTTGTTCCTGAGCAACATATTTTCTGATTTATTAATTAAAGCAAATTCTAGATTTTTTTAAAGATACTAATTTTGATAGTTTCTTCTTATGAACAATAATGAATCTATTCTACAAATTCTAAATTACTAAAACTTTTAGCTAATCTTAAATGTAGGTTCTAAGCTTCTAATTCTAATTGACTAATCTCAAAATACTGATATTTAATTTTGAATTTAACCAACATTTTTAGCCGAAGAGATCGCTTTAGACGCTGAACTTGAGGAATCTTGCATTTAATTTGAATAAAATTTGGAAACACATTAACTTTTCTACAATCTTTCAGAATTTCATATTAGTATCAACTAACCTAATTTTACTTCTTACATTGAAAACCTTTTGAGTAGGAAGGGAAGCCATAACGATAACAAAAATACTCAAACTGTGGGCCTGGTAACTACGCAAACTTCTTCAAGACCTCTCACACAAACTGTATCAAACTAGGCGTTTTTTTTTTGTCATACATACACATATTTATGAAATAAGCTATTTGTTAATGAAACGTTTGCTGGAGTTTTGCTGCAGATATAAACAAAGATATTCTACTGAATATCTTTGTTTATATCTGACTGCATCACAAGCTCTTAACACTTTAAGTTAATATCATGTTTATTAGATTGATTTATTTAAAATTTTACACACAGCTTTTCTCTATGCTGACGTCTGTTTAGTTAATAAAATAAGGATCTGTATTTTTACTGCTTTGCTTTAAGGGCACCTACATATTATCTTTTTCTTAATGGTATGTATATAGGAAGAACAACTGCATAGTAATTTCCATCGAAAATCGAAGGACAAACTTGATAAAATTACATTATCTTTCAGTTTGAAGGTCGATTGAATTAATACCATTCGAGGCGCAATTTCTAGGCTTTCATGGTTCATTAAGAACGATTCGATTCACGGAGATTCGTAGATCTCAAGTTAATTAAATACCAATTGCTGAATAATAACGAACACGAGGTTGGTTTTTCCATCTAATAAGTTTATCCGAAAAGTTTATGTAATAGCTGTAGCTGTGTAGCTTGATTTCCACGCAGTTGGGGAATACGGCGTCCTGTGACGGTATAACTGAAATCTGTTCTATTATTTGTTGATTGGCGTTCGGTTGAATAAGAAATCATAGGCTGATTTTTCGTCTATAATTAGATTAGGGTAATGGATAAGTAAAGTATTGTAAAAATACTCCTATATAATTAATTCAATTCAAAAAAAAAATTAGGATAAATAATTTGTTCAAAATAAATAAACCAGGTCGAATTGATCAAATTAATATATTGGTACGTCTTAGTCATAGTAGATCAATAATCCCAAATACGACAATTTTACATAATTCCCTAAATTATAAAATTTCTTTTGGAACATTTTAAAGGTATTCAATCGTTTTCTGGACGCTCTATTTTCAATTTGACTGTTAATAAAAGTCGGCTTAGTTGAGCAATGCAGTATATTCTTTCCCAACTCACAGCATTTATTACTGGGACGTTTGTGCAAGCCCTTGCCTTTATCAAACTATAAAGAGGATGACATAGATTAATAAACAACAACATTTCTATTATCAATTTTTTTTTAATAATTGTTAATTACCTAAGTAATATGTGAATTGAAAGTATACAGAATCATATAACCATCTTTTTTATATGTAAAAGACTGTATACTTAATATATGAAATTTAATTAATTAATATTGGGAAGGCTATTTTTTAGTACGGGCTAGTATGATGTTAATACTGCACATAAAAATGTTTACAATTCCTGAGTAGGATTCCCGTAACAAGTAGGATAAAATTATAAAAAATGTGATTGTGCATGTACTTACAATTATAATAATCGAAATATCAGTTTTAACAGAATAGTGCAATACGGATCACAAAACTATATAATTTTTTATAAATACACAGCATCAGATTTATTCTAAAGTTCAAGTTATACATTTTCATTTAATAATGCTAAATTGGATTGTATTTAATTATGACTCCATTTTCTCCTGTTAAATAAAATAACGTCTTTTTACTTTATGTTTACCGCGAAATAAAATTTTTCAAAAATATCATAATATCCTTTAAACTATCTTCTACAAGAATAGAAGTACTTGAAAATGGTGAACATACAACACTCTACGTTACATTATGATATATTGTAATGTAGCGTAGAGTACTGAATAAATCTATATATTTTTTATATAATACCCGTAGGTTCTCCATTTTCAAATACTTCTATTCTTGTAGAACATAGTTTAAAGGATATTATGAAATTTTTTTCAAAAAATTAATTTCGCGGTAAATATAAAGCAACAAGACATTATTTTATTTAACAGGAGAAAAAGGGGGTCGTAATAAATTACAGTCTAATTTGGGTACTATTAAAGGAAAATGTATATTTCGAACAACATGATTTTGTGTTTTCTTATTTTAACATAAACTAACATTTCAAAAAGCCATGTGTTCGAAACTGTGCCCCCTTCACTTCGATACATTTATTTATTCGCAATTGGAATGCTGTTCAACGATACAAAACCGTACTTTATTCAGTACTTGACAAGCTGTGAATACTTACACATTGTCCGATCTCCATTTAGATTATTAATTATTAATCCAATAGAAATTAGTTAGTGTTGAATATTTGAACAGTAATGGAAGCTATGGAGGGTATGATAAAGTAAAGTTCATCGTTGTTCAATGGCTTTTTGAAATGTTATTTAATGTTAAAATTAAAAAACACAAAATCATGTTTGCCCGCTTCTCTATTTTGTGTATTTTTTCTAGACGCCCTCTATATTATAACAAATCTTATTAAGATCTTTTTTTGAATTGATGTAATGTTTTAGAGATATTCCGTTGTCTCGAGATAAAAAACTCACCACCCTGTATACAGGATTTAGCAGTAGAAGAAACTTATTCTTTATATTTTAATAATTCTATGTATTTATGATGTGACGTATTTGAATTTTAAATTATATACACTGAATAGTGAATAGACCTACGGGTAAAATCTGTTTTATTGATTGATATATCAGCAATGCAACAAATGTATACTTTTGGAAAAATGAATGGAAACTCAAGTTGTGGTATAACTATATATTCAACTTATTTTATATATATAAAATATAAAATAAGTTGAAAAGTGACACCTCAGTAACTACCATTTTTATTTGAAAGGTTTCTTAAATAAGCGAGTTATCAAAAAATATCCACTTATAGGTGTAAGTTTCCAATATTAATAACTTAATTTTTGTTGAAGTGGCAAACTTTTAAAAGTTTCGACGCTTTTTTAGCTTTGTTGTTAAATTAATCTGTCTAGGTGCACCGTGACCTAGAAACTAATATTTGAATATTTCACACATATTTCTGTTGCAGTTTTTTGTCATTCATACAACATGCCTACCACTTAGTTTTTAACGAACTAGAGTTGTGTATTACATTTTTTTTTATGAAAAAAAAAAATTTTATATATGGAGTGTATAGACACTATGTTTATCGAGATTTCAAATTGTAAAATTGTATGTGTTACGGCTAAAGCGTAAACTCGGCTAATTTGTATACTATCAGCCAGTAACCAATCAGCTGGTTTATTTATAAAAAAATAACTTTTTAATAAAATAGCGGAAGTAGTTATCTATAAACCATGTTATAATATTCACTTACTGTTTACTATGATGCTATAAACTACGTATAACATGAAATCAGAGTAATTTGTAATACATATTAACAAATACACTGAATATTTTATTAATATTATCTTCTTTTGTTGGAATATGGCTGGGAATCAAATTCAAACGAGAATGCAGGTTATGTTTCGGTTTATTTAGAAACCTTTTTCAAACCTTATATCTTAACGATGTTGTTTTCATATTGTTCGGCGATATTGTGAACGTTTTCACCATTTTTCCATACATGGTTTAATTATTATCTTCTGATGTTTTTCAGCCAATAATAAGTGTATTAATATTATCTTCTTTTGTTGGAATGTGGCTGGGAATCAAATTCAAACGACAATGCAGGTTACGTTTCGGTTTATTTATAAACCTTTTTCGAACCTTATATCTAAAAAAATACCAGAAAATAATTGAATATTTTATAAACTAATAGGAAAGTTTTTCGAATTTATACGTTTTTACTAAGTAATTTGCCAAAATAAAACAGTTTCAGTTTGAAAAAATCTTGCATAATGTCTGTGGAGGTAAAATTCACTTCCATCAAATCATTTGACATACCTTTTCTTAGTAGAACACACAAATAACTTTATTTTTATTAATAAATTTTTAAATTGTTATATACGAGCTCAAACATATACAATAATAAACACTTGCAAGAGTATGTATACAGTGCGTTCATGTTGAAAGGAGCATATTTGTTTAAAATGCAGGTAATAATTTTGCAGAACAACGCTCAGACACAGCGAATAGTATTTTTAGTTGCGAATTTTTTAACATTTGATGCAAGGGCATACCATCTAAAAATATTTCCATTTTAAAAAGTAACCAATATATCTTGAATAGCTTACATAATAATTAATGTGTTTTTAAAATACCTAAAGTATTCTGGCTATTTTATTAAAAAGTCAATTTTCTCATAAATAAACCAGCTGATTGGTTATTTTGTAAACCAGCTGGATATTATACAAACTAGCCAAGTTTACGCTTTAACCGTAACATATATACACCATTCACAATAATTACAATTTTAATTGTAAGCGAAAAATATACAGTTAAAGTCAAAAATGCCTCTCAAACTCATACAATCAGCAGCACTCTATTACCCCCAATAAATAATTACCAATAACAATTTTTATAGAAAATTTACACTTGTTAAACGCAATCAAATTAATAACTTATGAAATAAATATTGAAAGTTTGAAGAAACAGAAGAAGACGAATACTATAAACGTTGAAATAAGTTTAATGTCCCGTTCTTATTGCTCCATTTATTTGCAAACGTGTGTTATATATTAATGTTATCCTTATAAAATACCAGGAATCTTGCACTCGTTTACATCGTATCCGTAAATGCTATTCAATAACACAAAATAATGCAATGGTGTATTTATGGACACATAATTATCTTCTACGCACCGTAGGTATAAAAGGAACTATCGTTTGTTTACTAGAGTATACACTTATAGTTGACCAATTTTGCTGTTTCATATTGTATAAGTTTACGACGTCCCCCTTCCGTATTGCTAGGATGAAGGGCTATAAAATTCGAATTCGGTGTCGATTTAGATGCACTTCTTTCTCTACCACACGTTTTTTATGTTGGTGTATATCAAAAATTAAAGCTGGAGCAGCTAGCATGAAATTAATGAAGTTACACCAGCGGTTATTCTTTTGCAGACACGGCATCAAAGACGCTAACAATGGGTAACCCTCGTATTTATTATCTGTTTGCTGTTTCAAATTTCACAATCTTTTTATATAAAATAAACATAACTTTCTATGCAATAGCCTTCTAAATAATTTTCCTTTTGAAAGCAGATACGACACCAGGATCAAACGAGAAGTTGACCTCAGCCCCGAAGACATCCTGACGTTACTTAGCTTAATGGAAACCGAAAGGCAACGTACACCGAACTACCGCAACTGGCAAAGGTACGACTCCAACGTGGATTTCGATAAGGATAATCAAGACAGCTTTGAGGATGAGGACGAAGGAACTTGGTTGGATGCTCCAGTTTATCCCCACGTTAGCAGCCACGCCAATTCAATTCCCCCATCGAATTACTACTACGAGAAACCACAATCTTATGAGAAACACAATCAATGAACGACATCGCCGAAGCTAAAAGAAAGCGTTTTATGGTTGCCAGAAGAAGAACGATCCCACTCGTGAGCTGCGATACTTAAACGGACCAAACGTTAACGATACTACACTTTATCTCAACTTCTCGGTAACCAGCATGAACCCAACGTGCCGGTTTACCAGGCATGTTTTGTAAATTAAATGAGCGCATCTGCAAATTCCGATATAAAAAATATTGGACGCATATCCAGATACGTTTTTTTTTCTGATTTAAAATTTATCTGTGTTAACTATATGTACCTACCTATTATGGATATTTTAAACTATCTACTTTCATAAATATATTAAATGTAGTCGATGACATTCAAAAACCTATTGTGAATATAAAGGAAAAAGAATATTCTCAGTCAGTATAATATTTAAGACTATGTATTTATTATGTTATATATGTATGTCAAAAAATAAATGCATTATAATTATTTTTTGTCGTACTTACTTTATTTTAAACTAACAACGTAATAATTACTAACAAAGGTGATAAAGAACATCCAGGATGGAAGATTGCTCATGAATTGTATCTTATTTCTAAATTATAATATATAATAATATACTCCTTTATTCAAAACTATGGCAACAACCACAAAAAACAGCGTCAAAAAGAAATACAGAGTTCGAGAAAATGCACATACACAATTAATTTAGGCAATATCACTTTCTAAGTAGTCAGTGATTGAGTAACAGCATAATGCAAATAGATATGATTCGACATTACGTTTAAAACTTTTTAAAGTATTACTTGATTTAATATTATTTGGTAACTTATTATATAGCTTACAACCTATATATGCTAAATTTCGTTGAAAAAGACTACTTTTATGACTAGGTGGTAACAGATAATTTGTTTGTCTTGTATCGTAGTCATGCGAAATATCAACAGCAAACTGTGACTTATATTTGAAAACAAAGCATAATACTTCACGAATATAAATATCATACATCGTGAGGATTTTCTTCTCTTTGAAAGTTTTCTACAAGATTCACGGTAGATAAATTAAACAAATTCGAATAGCTCGCTTTTGCAATAGAAATATCCGATCGATACCAATGCCTGAGCCCCAATGAATAATTCCGAAAGCCATTTTTGATTGAAAGTTGGAAAAATAATAAGTTTTAAGTAAGTGCATGTTACAAGATCTTTTTAAATTATGAAGAGCATAACATACCTATGACAATTCACCCATAGTTTATCAATGGGTACTCACTTGAGATTTTCATCTTGATTACACCAAGAAGTCTAGAGGAGTGACTTAATTCCATCGTTTTCCCATTGAGAGTGAAATTATTAATTTTATATCTATGATTGTTCCGAAATAAAAATACATTGAGTTTTATCTGTACTAAGTAATAAGTTATTTCTAGCAAACCATTGGGATATTTTAGTGTATAAAAGATCAGCATCCGCAAACAAACTTGAGAGGGTATTGGAGGTAAGAGTAACATTAATATCATCCGCATACAGTGCGATGTTACTGGCGGGCTTTAATATTGAAGGAAGATCATTGATAAAAATAAGAAAAAGTGTGGGTCCCAAAATGGATCCTTGAGGAACACCCCTGTCAACCGTGCACACACTCGATAAACATTCTTGAATGACTACTCTTTGCTTGCGATTATAAAGATAACTTTTAAACCACTGTAGTGGAATACCTCTACTGCCGTAATCATATAATTTTTGCAATAAAATATTATGATCAACATTATCGAACGCTTTTGATAAATCTATAAACATGGCAAGGCAAGGACGACTTAAATCAATGTCACGAGATATTTGATCAACAAACGTGTGCAGTGCAGTATTAACAGAGCGATCCGCAAGGAATCCATGCTGGTAATTTGTAAAGAGATGAAATTTATTAAAGTAAATAACTAACATTTCGTTCATTAAAGTTTCGAATAATTTAGAAAAGTTAGGTAGTATGCTGATAGGGCGATAATTGTCAAGACAATTTGGATCGCCTTTTTTGTACACAGGAATTACATTTTTAAGGCCATTGGAAAAACTCCTTTCCTAAAAGAATAATTTATTAAATAACATAAAGGTGTTAAAATAGAATTTGCACTTCTTTTAATTATAAATGATGGAATTAAATCATATCCAGTAGTCATAGAATTACTTAATTTGTTAATTGATCTCAGTACGTCACTTTCAACAATTGGCGATGTGAAAAAACAGTTACTCATTCGGACAGACTCAACATAAGACTTGCTATTATTAGTAGGGAGAACATTAGTTTGTTTAAATTTATTATTAAAGTTTTCACATAGAACAGAAGGATTATTAGTAGAGTTGGGCAAATTTTCCGGCGCGGCAGGTGCGTATTCAGAACATGCGCTCCAACTGATGTACTGCAATAAAGCAGATGAACCGTAGAGTTGCAAGTCAGTAACAACAGTGCCTGTTTTTCTTATAAAATGTAAAAATTTTTATTTTATCTAAATATGTAGTGATATAAAATGCGAATGCATCGTAAGGTGGCCCGTTTGTTCGCCCGCTTTGTCTATTAATATGACTTATGTTTTATAAATACTTACTAAATTACGATAATACGATTGATCTGCTTTATTTATATTACATTATTTGACGCCCGCGTCGCAATACATATCTGCTCCGCCGGACAATTGCCCAACTTTAATTATTAGTTTCGGGCAATTTTCTCTCGCTAGTTAAAAGAAGCGAGTTGTGTCTAATAACTTCCATAGTCGTTACAACTTTTTTTCTGGGCACTAATTGCATTTACATAAAATTGTTCATATTTGACAAACTCATCTTTAAAAATCGGATACTTTCTGCTAATATTTCGCATGAATAGTAAGTTATTTTTTAACTGAATTATATTGGGAGTAATCCAATTTGCACTTGTAGATTTACTTTGGCATTTAACTAAAGGAAAACATATGTCCATATAATAATTAAATATATCAAGAAATTTTGAAAAAGCTTTATCGGGACAGTTCGATTCATACACTGGAAGCCATGTTTCGCTATTTAAATAACTATCAAATATATGTAAAGAACTTAAACTATATTTACGTTTATAGTGATAAACAGGGCGAGAAGTTTTAGCTGGTACGTGCATAGTTAGTAATTGCCCAAAGTGATCAGACAAATTAAAGTCAAAACAGAGGCTGCTATATGAATCGACTGGCAAATTAACTAAAAAATTATCAATACATGTAGCTGCAGTAGAACAGACGCGTTAGACAGAGACATTAGAAGGAATGATTTAAATCAATCGCACCAAAGAGAAGTATTTTGATTGACTTTCGCATAACAATTTACACATAAAAAGAAAATATTCCGAAAACCTTCATCATGTCATTCTTTATTTTAAACTGTCAAAGAGACCTGTCATTTTATTGCATTTTTTTAGTGGTTTATAAATAAAAATTGAAGTTATTGTTAGAGCTAACAGGCTAATGAGTAAAAGACAAAGAAGAAGAAGAAGAAGAAGGAATATACTATGATGAATCAGAAAAAGATTAGAACAGAATATCTTTATTGCGTGACACATCGTGCATGCACATGTCAATGTAAAAATACAAATTGGTATAGCGCATAATACAAATATTATAAGCGGACAAACACCAAACACTTTAAAAAATCAGTACAAAATAGAAAGAAGATTATTATTAACCTCGGGTATGGCACAAAGCTTTTACTTATAATTTCATTGCTTTTATACCTTTATTAAACTCCTGTATATCGTAATACGGATTTTTTTAGGTATAATTTTATTGTATTACGAAATGTTACGGTCTTAACTCTTTCCACGTATTGGGCAATGTTTAATTGTGTCTTATGCAACTCATACAACTGTTATACTAACTATCAATTATTATACTTGGAGTGGTCAGACGTATCTGCTTACATGGGCCGCACTCGCCTCGCGCTATGCAAAACGTTTAGCAATAGTATATCTTCAAGGCATAAAATCACTCACTCCAATTCGTGTGTCTTTTACCTAGTATCAGTGTTAGTAGAGTCTTGATGCGAGAGCGTACAATTCTTTGTTAACGTTTTACGCATTGTAAATGTAATATAATGTCGAATGTAGAAAATCTCAGAAAACGACCCATTGTTTCGTAATGTAGAAAAGTATATCGGTGAATTCCAGGATTTACATTACGATGGCGCCAAAATAGTTTCTACAGTGTGCGATAAATAGTTATTGTGCTAAAAGTTGGTAAGTGTGGTCATTATTAGAGGCATGGGAAACGAAAGCAAACCTGGCTTAAGACTGCAATTTCGTTTTTTATTAGAAATCTACAAAAGCTGGTGTTTCCTTTTAGATCCCGCTATGAAAATACATTGTAAGGTTACTACTGCAGGTTGGGAAAGAGTGATCAGTAAACGCTAGAGGGAGATTCGAAAAGGAGAAACAATGAATTTAATGTAGAGTAAGAAATAATACGAAACATACAAGCAATGTATAAACATTTTTTTAAATGTGTACCTACATATTTATATTTTTAAAATCTCATATTTCGCACTGTTTTTTTAGTAGAAATTTATGATTTTACACTACCAATAGCTTACAACGATTGGAAAATAACTTTTTTTTAACTTCAAATAATAATTGAGAGGGGTATGACAAAAAAAAAACTCCAAGGCGTTGGTAATACTACAAACTTCTTCTAGACCCCTTCCCATAAACTGCACTAAACTAAACGTACGTTTCAATAGCAAAGCTCTCATCATCAGCAGATGACACTGAAGATAAGGATTGTTGTATTATTATGTAATTAGTAGTGGATGTTTAAAAAATTGTATTAAGAAACAATACGAAATATACAAGGTGATTGTTAACTTATGCAGTTAACCGAAATAACTTACTAAGGGAGCGTAAAGAAGTAACTTTTATTAAAGGAAGGAAGATGTGTTGTTAAGTAGTTAGTTACATATATAATGCTCTAGAGTCTAGACCAACATCAGGCAGCAAATTAGCATGTCTCAATGAGTCGTTTAGTCTTCTTACAATTGCTCCCACTTTTTGTAACCGTCTTGTTGGGTATTCTCATTGGTGCTCCTCTTTCTGGTAGTGGTTCTGTAGTGGTTCCATTATTAGCTTTGCATTTTGCTGGAACCCATCATTCGACACATCTCCTTGCTGCCATCGTATTCCACATCGCTCTCGTTCTCTTTCCTTCCAACGAAATCAAATGAATACGATTCTGGCGAAACGATGGCGCCTTGTGGCATCTCATAATTTACCTCTTTTATCGATGAAATTTCACTAGCATTATCTACATATTAGCATCTATTTTCCAAAAAGCTCTTAACATATAATAGGGTATATTCTCTAATGCCATAAAGATTCATGTGACTCACAGTCAAATGCCTTGGTCAGGTTTAGGAAACAGCCCATCCCCGAACTATATCCTTCAAGTTCATCATAGCAGTTATTGTTGATTAACCCTCGCGAAAACTATGCTATGAGTGATTTAATATGTTTATCTTATCTAAATATTTTGTGAACTTACCTTTAAATGTTTTTTTTTTTATAGCAGCTTTGAGAGAATTGCCACTACTGGTCACACTGGTCCCCAAATATCCGGCAATGAGCTATCGCCCCTTTTGAACGCTGGGGTTATCTTAGATATTTTCAACCATTTGCAAAGTATAAAGTGACAAAGTGAGTTAGATGGTGAATTAATTCAGTTTTACCGATGCCCCATAATATAGGCCTCTTGTACGCGCAAAAATGTTTCAATAGTTACGTATACAGGCGACACTATCAATATTTTTTTGGCGTGAAAGTCAGGGTATGAACTCGTTCTTAAAGTCATAAAAGATAAGAAAAGGCGTCAAATCGGGAGATCGAAGGGGTCATACTATCGCGTTCACGTGCCTACACGTTGATCACCAAAAGCTTTTTACAAAAACAATTGTACGGCCCTTGCTCTGTAAACAGGAGAATTGTTAGTCACCTACATTACATTTTGACAATTGGTGACACAACACGTGGATTCACATTTGTATAATATTTAATTAGTTAAGATTGGTGATACAGTCGTGGTTGGCTTATTTTGAAAAGTAGATATAACATATATAGCGAACTACTTCGTGAGCACCTCTGCCTGAGTGGTATCATTCGTTTTTGAACTTTTTCTTCGTATGTGTAAATTAACATTGTACGAAATAAGAATTTATAATGAAGAACTAAGAAAAAATACAAAATGAAATATCCAGAAAGATTATAAAAATTTAAATGAAACAGAAATAAGTGAAAGGGCGAGGTGAGAGAAAATAACTGATAGCAGCGGAGATCTATATTCATCAATGGATGCCAGATTAGTACAACCGCTTGTAGTTGGTCGGGAAAGACTGCGTGTAGGGGTGAAAAGCTTGGATGTGGTTTGCGATTATCACTGCAACATATTTGGCAACTACACCGAGTTTTTGTGTAGGGAAAGGTGGGGCAAGATGGGAACATTAAGCTTTAGAACACTGCATCAGGATTGCAAAATGATATACAAGGTTCTAAGTACGCTTGTTGTAATCTTTAAACATGTATCTGCTGATGGATGAATTTACAATTTTTCGTTGGGTACTCTTGATGTTGAAAATTTTGAAAAGAAATGTGTAAATACACCATCTTGCCCCACCATGGGGGCAAGATGGAGTTCCAGGTGAGTTAAGAATGGGTCGTACCATAAATCTAGGTAATAAGTAAAAGAAAATTCTTAAAATATTCTTAAAAACATGCAGGAACAAAGCTTAAACTCTTTAAAGCGGAACTACTTAAAATAAAAAAATACAATAACGATAAGAATATTAAACTTAATCTTCACAATTGAGACAATAGAATACGAACTCATCCACGTTATTCGCACAGCCTCCATGTACCCAACCTCGCCATCGATGGCATTGTATCAATACTTCCCCTTACAATACTAACATTGAGCGTCATCTTCCTCAACAGAAGAAATTGATTATTTCCTTGACGTTTTCTAAAAATCTATCTCTTTGCTTTTCTTACAAAATTCGGCTTCTTGACCTCTTCTGTTTTCTTTTTTGTCATTTTTTTTTTCCTTTAACTCTGCCTCAGCACTTCTACTTGCCTTAGAGATTCTCCAGACTTCTATTTTCTTGTAGCAGATTGTTATACGTAGTGCTTGTAAGGATTGTTGTCTCTCCCTTGTTACGCTTTGATTGAACCTGTACTTTATTCCTAACATGAGAAATAGGCATTACGTCTTCGAGAAAGCATAATGGCATATCCAGGCATAACGGATCACACTGAAGAGTGAGATAATGATGTCCCCATGTTGCCCCATACCAATAGCCCCATCTTGCTTCTTTGGGACATTTTCTGGTTATGTTATAATAACATATTAAATATTTGAAATAAACAAATAATACACTATATAAATTACATGCAATACATGTCAATTAATAAGCACAAAGAAGTGTAGTTGTAAATAATTTACTTATGCTTCCGATACTAGCCGTTGAACTCACCATGAAAATAATAACGAAATTCTGGAAATTGCAAAGTTCACACACAAACAGCAATAACTTTGTTATTACGACTAGCAACAAACATAAAACAGCACTTGTCAATATTAGGACTGCTATTATTTGACAGATGCTTATTGCCGTTTTGTAGATAAGACGATGTCGCCATCATGCCTCGTGGCCCCATTTTGCCCCACCCTCCCCTATAGATTTAGTCCCTATTTATAAACATTTAGGGGCTGATGTGGTATATTGGAAGATAGTATGTAAATGAAATAATTTGCCTAATGTTTTTCTTTTTTTATTGATCAAAGTTTATAATAAGTACATAAAAAAAGATCCTGTACCTATTGATTTAATTGTATTGAAAGTCGTTTTGAACCATGTCCTTTCCGTTCAAGTTCCAAGTTTTGTAGAAATCCATGCTTCTAAATTATTATTGTTAAGTAGCTATCTTCAATGGGGACAATTATAATTGTCCACGTGATATACATTAGTGCCCACTCTCCTAATACACGTCAAGTGGTATGTAGTTATTCATAGCGAAATAATGCAGGCCATTCCGATTCGTTCGTTCGTCTCTAGTATTTGGATCCGTTCCATGTTCCAGGAGGCAGACCATTTCTAGGTATTGTTCATCTAAGCAAGCCAAACATGCTTCTACTCCCAAAGTAAGAGAACATAATGATTACTTTTTCCTTTATAAATTCAAAATATCCAAACATCTTACCCAGAAATAGGTGAAGTACTAATTCCCCGGTCTAAATTAACGTCGCTCCATTTTCTATCAGCGTTTTGAACATAGTAAGTAGTGTCTGTTGATGACTGAAATCGAAAGTGGAGTATGACTGAACACGTCCATTAGATTTACGTTTGCATTGTAACGTATTAATATATCCGCCAGCTCTACACAGCCATGAAAGCAGCGTGATGAAGTGCCGCTTTTCCAAATCGTTCCGGCATGTCAAGTTAGCACCGTGGCGCAGTAAAAACTCAACAAACATTCCTTGTCGGCTATTAACGGCTATAATCAAAGGCGTATAGCCGTGTACAGTAAAAGGATTTAAATTTAGTCCTTTGGCTTCTACCAACAGCGTAGCTAATTCAATATCTCCACGCTCTGCCGCTATATGCAGTGCAGTTACTCTGTCAGGTCTTCGGCATTCGGATTTACTCCTAAGCTTAAACATTCTTTAACCACTGCCGTAATCTGTTTGTTCTGCTGCAGTAAAAATTTCTTTTCAAGCTCACATTCTAAAATAATATATTTTATATTTATTTCTATTTAACTTCGAGACTGTTCACTTGCAAGTTTTTTAGCCATATGAAATCACGTTTTAAACAAATCTGCATTTATCTATATTTCATATAAATGTAAAACAAGTTTTTGACATAAAGCAATGATATGCCAAACTATGTACTATCGAAGACAAAAGTCTTTCTATTTATGTCAAACTTGAGTCAAGACTTTTGTCTTTGATAGTACGTATCATTAAAATATAAAATTCATCCAAAAATAAATATGGCCGTGTCAAAGAATTCCTAATCAGTGACGAGAAAAACAGGAAATTGTTGGGCGTAAAAAGAACAAAAGGGAATTATGTCGAATGCAAGAGCAAAGATATTTCGGTAAAAGTCCCTCTATAAAGCGTTTATATTATAAACACATTCCCACAGGCCCAGCTTTATTTTAACAACAAATTTGGAAAAGACTATTTTAGTAGATACATTTTATAAAAGTAATTTTCAAATTATTATTTCATTATACTTATAAATAACTTAGACAGTATAAATATTAAATAATAAGTTGTAAATAATAATATTATGACTAAAAACTTCTTTCAGGTTTCGCCATGTGTCAAAACTTTCCTTCGACGCACATTTCATCAATTTTAGGCGGCCAAAAATCGATTTCCTAAAACTCAAGCTAGGTAAAAATAAAGTGCCTTCCCACAACCCTGAATAGGTATATAACAAGAAGCAACCCTTCCCTTTACCCAATTGCAAAAGCGCACTCCGTAGCAGTGTTGCCAATTCTTGGGAAATTTTCCGATTCGTGGGAAGTTTTGAAGTTGAAGGGAAAAAGCGAAATAGAACGGTACTTGTGGGAATTTTTTTTGCATAGCTATGTGCTAATAATTATTTAATCAAATTAATGATTCGTTAATCGGTTTGAATAATACCGAGGTAGCCAAAAAATTTCCCACAATTATTTTTAGTAACTTGAACGTAAAGGTAACTATGAACATAATACAAAATTGTAGGTAATTTCATGATTCATCGTTGAAGTTACTGAAAATTATTGTGGGAAATTTAAATTTGGTTGCCTGGGTAGTTTGTGTTGCATTTTAAAAGTAAAATAAGGTAAAGTCAGGTAAGTGTGTAACCGGGGCAAGTGTGTAGTTTGTTTATATTTATTTTTAAAATTGAAATACGGACGTCCTCTTGTTATAATACTAATGTACTAAACTTCATACAAGTTTTACAAACAAAAGTTCGCATCTTCTAGCCTGTAATAACTTGAATATCTTGTGAATATATCATATCTTATTAAACAGGCATCAGTTTAGTATTACACTCTTGGCCCGAACTAAAGGATAATGCTATTAATATATAAAATGCGGAACGATTACGCACTTGCCCCATTTTGCTGGGTAAGTGTGTAGTATTGACAGTGTTTAAAATTTCTTTTTTTTCTAGTAAACAGTTGATAATTACAAAAGGTGTATCTATTGAAGGCTTTCAACTGGGCATACATTACGTACTTCTATGTGTAAAATTTATAAAAATGTCTTATTATGTGAACAGTGTTACATTTTCTTCGCACTATGCAATTTTTACTACACACTTACCTGATCTTACCTTATTTAATTAATAACAGAATTGCATATCGTGCAAACTCGCCGTTAGAATACAAATGCCTGCTATTCTATATATCAGAAATTATCTGCTAATAAATTATTTGTTTACGTTACTTATAGAATGGTGCGGCTATACTATTAGCTCACCACTTTATTTTGCTGGTATAGGACTGGATCCCAACTGCGTCATCACGAGATGCGCACGAGCATACCTTGAGCATTCGTGGGAATTTTTTTAAAAAAAGGGAAATTTTGATAGTTCTCGTGGGAAATTCTAGACTTAAAGGTTTGGAACACTGCTCCGTAGTACCAGTTGCATTTCGATAGTTGTCGTAAGCACAGTATATACCCTATCCAATAGTTTCACTAAGTGTCGGCGCCTTCGATTTGTCTATCAATTTAAGGAAATTCGCGATGGCGTTTGGCGGCTATAATTGCAACTAATAATTGCAAAAGTGGATACGACAGGAACCTATATACTAGAACGGATTGACAATTGACTAAAATACTATTAATAAAGTTGTATATTAAAAACAATTAACTACAATATACTCTAAATGTTACTGTTAAAAATAAGTTTATATGTTAGCAAAAAATAAGTAAAGATTAAAATAAATAACTACACAAAGAATACTGATAAGTAAACCTGGAAATAAGAAAATATATTGTAAAAGTACGCTTTCAATTACGGAATATTCTGTTAACAGCACAACATCAATGTCACCAATAACGTCGCTAACAACAGAATGGAACGTCTTCGTAGGTTTGATTTTTGTTTGTAAACAAATGTAAACAGTTTTAGCAGGTTTTGTTACAATTTCACCCACCTATGCGACACCGCGAGTTTCCTTGGACGCCATGTTTGAAACCCATGTTACCGCGATGTGAACTACTTGATAGGGTATATATTGTGTCGTAAGTCTACGAATTGTGTTTTCGGCGAGCGGTGAAAGCAGTTATTATAAATGTGTTCTTTCTGAAGAAATTCTAAGGATTCGAATGTAGCAGGTAAGAGTACATCTATATTAATCAGTTTTATGTAGAACTTTTGAATTATTAATATACTTCATTTACCATAACAAACGAGGTACGTCATTACTTGCAAATTCGGGCCATGCAATACATATTATTAAAATAACCAACTAACATATAACTTATTCATGTTCATTAAGATACTATGTTGGTGCCTACTGCTTTTCAAATTGCATGCTTGTCACATCTTCCAATGTATTCCCACAATTTAGTTATTGCTGTCAACTGTCAAAGGGTTATATTCTGCATTTGCAGTAAAGTGGGGAATTTGCGTGTATACTTGGTATATATTTATTTAAAATAAGTAGTTATTACAACTAAACCACACCGAAACCATTGTGTAAATAATCGAAATATCGTGAATAATCGAAAAAACCCGTTAACTTTCGTGCGAGGAGATAAAATCCATATATTTTTAATATTATATTCTTGGCAGTATTTCGCTTTTAGAGAGTAACGAGTGTTCTAAACATTCATGTTGCAAACATAAGCAAAATTTCATCCATGAGTAAACAAGGAATTACATCCACTAACGCAAAACGAAAATGCATACGAAATAAATGTTGTAAAAATTGATTATTCTACTTATTGTCAATGTGCTATTGGAAACAAATTTATGACAAGTACGAAAACAGTGAGTATATACAAATATTGTTTACAGAAGTGGTTCTTTCACATACATTTTTCAGACTAACATACACATTAAATATTTTGGACAGTGTTTTAAAGAAAAAGACTTTTGTATGGTTAAAACACATTGTTGTGGTAGATATTATTTGTTCTCAAAGAAAGGAAGTTTGGTTACGAAACGATGGATGAAATGTAGCAGATCGGAGGATGCATACAATATATAAAGCGGACTGAATTAAATTAGTCTGGAAATTTGACATACTTGGTGTGCAACATATTGGAAACGAAATTCAGAAGTAGTAAATCAGAGAGACTGGTTTGAATAGAGAAGAAACTTGCATACTAATCGTTACTGTGAATACTTTAAGCGATAATGGTCCCGATTAATTTATTTGTACTGCTTGTGCTTTTTTGTTATTTTTTTCCACTGCTATCATGATTAACATACTTTAAATTCTGATTTTCAAAAAGAATCATCATAATATTAACGGTAAATGTTATTTTTAAGAGTTTGTTTATTCACCTGTCAAAAGTGTTTGACAGTTAAATAACCTAACGGTTTGTTTACGTTTTGACGAACAGAAAATTTGCAACACGGTCGTGACGTCATAGCAAACTGACTCACGTAGTACCTCGTCTGCTATAATAAATGAACTATAACACTTTTACAGTTAGAGTATGTACATCAAGTTGCGCTATTTTGATTTTTATTTTGACTTTCAAAAAGGTTTTTGTTATACTTCAGGGTTCGTCCCAGTAAATTTTTTGGATTCAAAGTAGAGCATAGTATGGGTACTAAGCGTGCACACAAAAATTGACCGTGATTTCCCGTGAAAACGTGATTTTTGAGGCTCTGAACAAAGATAATGCAAAATGAAGCGATTTATATTAATTTACTGTATACAGTTTTTTCTTTTGTTTTAGGATCCGCGGGTACCTCTGAGGCTCGAGTAGTAACCCGTAGATTACTTTTCAATGTAATGCAAGAGCCAGACTTGCTGAATTTTGAAGAAAAATTAAATTATGTTGAAGCGAAATCCAGAAGCGTACTTGCAAGTTGCGTTTCTTCAAAATTCGACCTACTTTTTCGGTGACTTCTGCTATGTATGGTAAACCGGCTCTTCGTGATTCTGCAGTTGTCTCCAGTGTCGTCTTCTTCTTAGCGGCTCTCCTTATGTCGATGTCAGTGTAAACATTCTTCTTCAGTGCTTTCTCCATATGTAAAGTTTGTATTAATGTCTTCTTCTGCATCAAATGATGGTGAGATCTTGCATGTAGATATCTAGTCGTCTAGTAGATAAGTACAATTCTTTCATACAAATTTGTAATAGTACTGCGTAGGCTTGCACGGCCGATATAACTATTACTAAAAACTTCTTCCAGGTTTCGCCGTGGACCAAAAATTTTCGCTCGATGTTTCGTTACAATAATATTATATTCTATAACAAAACTGTCACTAAAAAAAAATTAAAATTTCCGAAAATTCCAATTTTTTTTTAATTTAATTGCATTGTGAAATTTCTTAGGATTTTGTATTTGTTTTTTTATTATTATATTAAGAAGGGCTTTTAAAAGGAGTAAATTAATAGATTGTGCTGTCGGTTAAATGTTATAAAAAAAAACATTGTACGCTTTATTAAATAAAATTAAAAAGTCTGAAAACTCTTGCTGCTAGAAAAACATGGTCTACAATCGTTCGTACATAGATTTAGATATATTTCCAATAAGTTACAAATGAGTTTATGTTTATGTTTATAAATTTAACCGACGCCGACGACGCCATTTTTTGATTTATGCCTTTTTAAAGGCTCCTCGTATCTTCGTAAGTTAGGGAAACTAGGTTTAGTTATCAGTATCAGCACCAGGAGCGCTGAAGCATAATTTTACTTTCACCACGAGAGTTAGTGTATCGTCACATTGTAATAATTCTCTGGTGGCTAATTTCACAGCTGAGATTGACAGGAGAGTTTGTCATTGGTTAATAATTTTTATGTAAAAATGATAGTTTTGGCAAACTGAAAAGAAAATCATATTGAAAATGTAATGACAAAGAAATTCCATGGCGACTAAAAATAATGAAGCCAATGAAAATCAACAGTTTGTTGAAGAGATAGATTACAAAGAAATTGAAAATATACAGGTATACATTTTATCAATGTTTATCCTCATTGTTGCAACAATGTAATATTATTTGAGCTCAGCTCGTTGGTGAAGGCAGTTTCGGCGTTGTGTATAAAGGCAGATGGAGAGGAATTTATGTTGCTGTAAAAAAAATAGTTTCACAAGATGAAAAGAAAGCATTCACTGTTGAGGTTAGGCAGTTATCTAGAGTAAATCATGAGAATATAGTTCGCCTATATGGAGCATGCACTAAGGAGCCCAATATGCCTTGTAATGGAATATGCAGAAGGAGGTTCCCTTTATAATGTCTTACATTGTTCAACATATGATTATACAATTGCCCATGCTTTATCGTGGGCATATCAATGTGCTAAGGTTTGTTAAATACACATGATGTAATATTTGTTGCTAAATTATATTAATATGCAGGGTGTCGATTATTTACACTCGATGAAACCAAAGGCATTAATCCACCGCGATCTAAAACCTCCTAATTTACTGTTAGTGGATGGAGGAACTCATCTGAAAATTTGTGATTTTGGTACAGCGGCTGACAAAAATACTTACATGACAAATAATAAAGGGTCTGCACCTTGGATGGCTCCAGAAGTAAGTAAAATAATATAATAAACCAGGTTTATTAACTTGTGAGTGAAAATTCTACTCTGAAGTTTCATGATAAAAGGGAGGAAAAGTAAAGCAGTTAATTTAAGCTATTTAATTTTATTTTTTCATAAGAGCAATAATTGGAATATAATCATGTCTTTATCAAGCTAAAATTATTTTATGCAATTTTTATGCATTAGAATATTCAAAATTCATTAAACTATTTGAGTTACATGTAGCAAAGTTTATCAAAAAGATCAACCGAGATAATGGAAATCTAAAGACAACAAATAATGTATACACATTATACACATACTTAAACAGGAAAGGTTTTAATTTTAAAATGTAAAAACGTTGTTATAGTAATTTTTCATAAATGCTGATTATTAAATGGCTGTCAAAATTTGAATATTATTAAAATTTGCATCAGAAAATTAATATTAGAAAGAATTAAAAACACGGAATTCTAGATCTTACAAGTAAACAATTTCATAAAGATAGATTAAAATTATTGAATTGAGCTCAATAACAGCTCAATCAGTACATCTTATCAATATGTTGACATACATACATTTGTTAGATATTTTCAATAAAATTCTTGTGTACAGTGACCATATGTTTAGTTTATCTTAGTTCATTTACATGATTCCCTAACGTTTCGACGGCAATCCGTCTTTTTCAAAGGTCTAGTTATTTTACAACTGGAATATAATAAACATTTATGTTAATTTATTATTCTAAACCGTATTTCAAAACCTATTAGATGTAGTGACAAATGCCTCCCAAATAATGGTGTTTAAGTTTTCCGCAATTAGTTTTGTAACTTCAACATTCAAGCATAAATTTTCCTATGATTTTGTAATACATTATAGTTATTTTAGGTTTGTTCGAACATGCAGTTCGCGAACGGTTCACGATCATGTGAACCAATCAGACAACGCATTCCAGTTCACGAGAACTCCAATCTGTTCTCTGATTGGTTCACGTGATCACGAACTTTACTTTATACTTTTTGGCAAAATTTGTATATATTTTTTAAAGGATAAAAGTTATGGTTGAATTCTTTTATATATGTAGCAACGTAGCATTATTTATTTCATTGCATATTGTATTATTTCTACTAATTTCATCAAACGGAAAATGAATACAATTAGTTAGTGTATTTACACCTTTACTAACAATTAGGGCAGTATTGAACTTGATTAACTGTTCTTGTAAACTTTTTTTATAAGTAACTCAAAAATATGTTTAATGTGTTTATAAGATAATTCTAGCTTAATAATGACTACAGTAATAATCGGAGCATTGCTGCTATGAAAAATTAATACAAAATTAAAATCGAAATAACTCAAATTACCGCTTCTTTTCGTTTCTCTTGATAAGTTTCTTTATTTTCATTACATCTATAGTATTCAGCTCGTTCGAATTATTCTGAAAAATGTGATGTGTACAGCTGGAGCATTTTTTATGGGAGGTTTTATCTCGAAAACGGCCCTATCATTCAAGATCTGCCTCGGCACTTGCGATACTTTGGTCAGTGCATCAGGGTAGACGTCCTCCACTTTTACGAAATTGCCCACCGCCAATAGAGAAACTCATGGTCAAATGTTGGGACAAAGATCCCATGGTCCGGTTAAGTATGAAAGAGGTAAACTGCATTTACAATATTTTGTAGATGTTCTCTATTGTGGCTTAACACTTACAAGATTTTCATTACTGTGCTTGACACTTTTCTGTGTTTTAGGTTGTCACCTTTATGCACAATTTAATGCTTTTATTTCCTGGCGCCAATGAACCTATTTACAATGAAAATGACTGGACCTATGAAGAAATTGAAGATGACGATGATATATCTGAAGAAATGCATACACAATTCCTCTGATTATCATACGGTTAAAAGATCACTTCTTCTCAAGAAATTACCCACAACCGGATGCAAATATGACCCAACCATTATCGCTGGACCTACAATCGGTAAGTATCAAATACCGTATAATACATTTTATGATCTACATAACTAAATAACTATATCTGGAGCTTTTTTCCAAAGCGCAATTTCTGAAAACTGTTTTTCGAGAAAATTGCAATTAAACTCGACTCAGTAAAAACAATTTTTTTGAACTTATGTTTTAGAGTAAAAGGAAAATTAAGATCTCTAAAACAAATATTTGCCGAACAATTTGCTGAAAAGTTATATTTGTAACAAAAAACAGAGAAAAATACAAAAATAAATTGCATTTTGAAAATAAAACTGACATTTATTTCATTTTGAAAATAAAATTTAGTATAAATTGCATTTTGAAGAAAAAACAAACAACTTATTTATAAAAATATTTAAAATTTATAAAAGGAACTGTTATAGTTTTACTCCGCAGTCATCTTCTAAGCAGTCGCAATTATTATTTTCGTCAAAAGTCTTCATTTTCTGTCTCATGTTTGTGACAGCTACTTACTGCCTCACTTTTTTCTAAAAGAAAAGATTTTTTGTAAAAAACAAACTTCTCGACATTTTTCCACTGTTCGTCATAGAGTGTCATCAGAGTCTCAATGTTTTTCAACTTAAGTGGTTTTACTTTGTCTTTTAGCGACAATTTCTCAACAGTCACAGAGCTGATGGATACTTCTTTTTTCATTATCGTCATAAACTGTTTTGATATGTCATCATTTCGGTAATTTTCTTCCATTTTCACTTTAATTACTTTATTTTTGTTTTTCGTATTAATTTCCTTTTTAGTAATTTTTTTTTTCATATTAGTTTTAAGTAAGTTTCTTACAGTTACCATCACTCATCTTCTTAATGTCCCAGACCACCCACTCTTCTCCCAATCTTCTAACTCTTCCTACTTCTCTAAGAATTTATTTATAAACCTCTTTTAACACAATCTGACTTCCTTTTCTGTATTTTTTCTCTATTTGACCAAAGATACGATCTGCAGGCATGTAAAAATGCGCCCTTACGGGAAAAATTACGGTTATGTTGTCAAGGTTTTCAGGAGCATCATAGTATAACCAAAAACACATCAAATGTATAACATAAGAGTTCTTATTTTGTCCTCCGCAACCGTCGGCAAAAAATCATAAACTTGTTACGTTATCTGGGGCCTGTTGCATAAAAGTACAATTACAATTTACAGGTGATACTTTTGTTACAATCTGTCAAAATTTGACATATATATATGTTTTTGCAACGTCCGTAAGTCAAATTTTGACAGATTGTAACAAAAGTATCACCTGTAAATTGTAATTGTACTTTTATGCAACAGGCCCCTGGTATCTCTAACTGGCTTAAAAAATCTCCAATGGCTGATGCTACTTTCGTGGCTCCTCTGCCTGCTTGGTCATCACTCCAAGTGTAAAAACAGGGTCATTGCATTTCAAATCTATGATGCACCAGGTTATAAAATGACAACTGACGTATATAGTATGCTTCACAATGGGTAGTTTTGGCAAAGGCTGTACCTGTTGCATGTCAAAACAATATGAAAGAGAATTTGCCAAATTTTCCTTCATAAATAAATTAAACTGTGTTGCTCTTAGTTTATGGGTAGGTAGATCCGTCAAGATAGCTAAAACTGATTTATTTTCCTTCTTGTGTCTTTGTAGTTTATGTTTCAACCTAAAACAAAAACTGCATACATCGGTAGCTGGCATACCAAATCCAATATTGAGATAGGAGCAAAATATTTTACAAAAATAACCATAGTTGACTTTCATATCCGCATTTTGTTCATCATACATTTTGTACAACTTAGCAACACTTAGCACCACTAAACACTCGTACAATAAAACCTAACCTAGCAAGCATAGAGCAAGGAAGTGTCTCCAGCACCGATCAGGTCGTGAAAAATATTTGTTGACGTTAACATTATCGGATAACTGATTTCACTGACTCGGGCGGAATTTGTAAAAATAAAAAAAAAGCTATTTTATACGTAAAGATATTAATATGTTTGACTGACCCAGAAAAACGATAACTAGTTCGTAGACATGCAATTTGAAAAAAAGAATGCAGAAAATGCGATTAAAAAAAATAATGTAGATATTGCAGTTTGAAAAGAAAGGTAAAATTGAGACCTGCTTGCGAACGGTAGTAAATGCATTTTGACTAGAAATGTAGGTATGAATCGAAAGAGACCGACGTAAGGAACCTGATGTGTTCAAAAACGAAAAAAATTTTTTTTTTACAGAAATTGCGTTTTGAAAATAAGCTCCACATAAATTTTAAGTTTATAACAGTAATGCATTACTGGCAAGTATACGTTACTGTTTGGCAGCTTTCCTTTTTTTTTATCTCTCCTTGTGAGGATTTTTGACGCCAGACAAGTAATCTCTCCGTGTTTTCTTAAGTACCAAATTTAGAAATATTTTCTGAAGTGACCAGAGGATTGTCCGATTCTGATGTTATCGTCCTGATCCCAGTAACACTGCTATTTGTTAAGCAGGTGGTCGCTCCTAGTTTTCCTGTTTACTTCATGTTCATAGATGTCGCATCATTGTTCTGCTAGTATTTCTATTGGTGGAGTTCAGACTATTACCAATAAAGCCTTTGTCGAGGTGCTCCTGTATCCTCCTATTGTTGCCGCTGCACATTTTATAGTTAGCGAGATGGCGGTATATACACGACTCTACCATGCATGCAAACAGGAGCCCCATACGGTATCATCGACTGGACTACCGAAGCCAAAAGCCAACGGTTTTCCTCACGTGGTCTACCCATTCTCGGCATGATGGTATCCAGACTCACCAGAGCTTTAATAGTAGCAGTTTTCGCTATCTTCCAGGTGTGTGTGCCCACCCTTACATCTGCATCGAAGTGGATTCCTAAATATTTGAACGATTCCTGACTGATGATTTCAACACTTTCCACCTTGACCTTCGTCACCTTTTGTTTTTCCCACTCAGAAGCAGTAAGGCTTCTGTCTTTTCTGGCGCAATGTTCAATCCTTTTGTTTGTATCTACTTTAGTATGTCAACTATTGGCTAGATCCTCAACTTTCTCTCGGGTTTCTTGAACTGTTATCGCCAGGTCGTCGGCATAACCAATCAGCCTCACGCAATTTTTCGTAGGTATTCTCATAACCTTCTCATCGTACACATGACATAGCATGGAGCCTAATACTAACCCTTGCGGTACGCCACACGTGAACCCAGTTTTTTCTTAGTCTCCCACTATGATCGATCTTTCTTCCAGATAACTAACAACCATGTTGTAGATAGGATGAAATGTTTTTCTTGAGAGTTGTTCCAGAAGCAATTCGCAAGGGGGCGAATTGAAGCCGTTCTGTATGTTTAGAGTAATCATGGCACACAATCTTCTTGTATCGGTGCATGTCTTATTTTGCTGTTTCCACCATCTTCTTTCACCTCCTTCAATGCTGTTAAGGTGAATCTCCCTTCTCTGAAAGCGCGTTGTTGTCTAGCTAGCTTTCAGTTTTGTCAATTTCTTGTCTTAGTCTGATCAGAAGCAGTTGTTCCAAGAGCCTACCTTTTGTTCGCGTTGGTTGCCAAATTTTCAACTACTAAAACAATGATTTTGCTCTCACTACTTCCATTCGAAACTCCTTTTTGGCTGTCATAGGGGATTGTAGACCATGATGGGGGAAGTTATAGCCTTAGTTAGAGTTAGCTTCCAGTTTCATGCTATTTACCTCGTTAACTTCATTCCTATAGGACACAATCTAGCTATCTGGATTTTGTTGTACAGTTGTATAACTAGAACTACCAACTGATTCGCTAGATAAATCCTCTCAAGAGTACATCCTATTCGCAATATCAATTGTAGCAAAAGTCTCTGGTCTCTCTTTGGAAGCACCAGATCTTTAGCTATCAGCCAATCTTCAATCAATGATCATAGACACGTTGCTGCAATCATTAAATCTGATATTCTCCTGGTTTATCATATTGACTTAGAGTTAACACGAAAATTTTAAGTGTCAACAAAGTACTACACAAATACAATAAGAAAAAAGATTACATTTTGACGGTATTCCCCCAATGAATCCATCAAAACTCCGGTTTTTAATTTTTGTGTAGTTTCTAAAGTCGCCACCAGATATCTTTGAAATCGCTAATAGTTAGGGGCGTTTCTGGCATTGTTGAAGCCCTGGTCTCTATCTATTTCTTCTCTGGTCTTCCTGGTTTTCTTTTCGAAGCCCTCTGGATATTCTGATCTTACTAATTTCGTTAGATGGTCACTCCACGGTTTTTTTCTTACAAACAATTATATTACATTTTTTCTCTTCCTAATGTGGCCTCATCTGTTTTATTCATTATGCTTTTCAGTGTGCGCAATTCTGTTGTACATAGCAATTGTTTTTATTTAGTATCAATTCTCATTTCTACATCACGGGTGCTATCGCGATTTTGTTAATCTTGACTTTACTCTCCTTTTGCAGATATTTGTTCTAGCACATGCGACATCTTTACACAACCTGATATCGTGGTTCCTGTTAAATATGTTTATATACAATGATCGAATTTCTTCGTATAACTTCGTAAAAACTGCCCGACGTAGAATATTTTATACGATAGCATACAGGGATTTTCGATTATTGCCATTATCTCCCCGTTAACGTAGGTGTGCACGAGCATACTTATATAAAATCAACGTCAATATATTATTAGTTGTTTTTAGTCACACATAGATGGAACAAACTGAATATATAACTCATGGCCAGCCGATGCTCCCTGTTTTTTGGCAAAAGCTATTGGGGGATGCTAAGGCATGAATTATTATTATTGTTCCTATTTTGTTTCAGACGGCTGGGAAGAAGTGGACAGCGAATATGAACTCCAATTACAAACGATGCCAGGTTTTGACAGAATGGTGCCTAAACCTGGTAAGTGATTAACTTTTAATTTATAGCTGCATGCAATAGCTATTTGAATAATATCATTTATTTTAATCGATGGAGATTTAGGGTCATTAAAGTGAGTTAACCTGTGGTACTGCTGGATTGATGATCAAGACAGACTGCTAGGTATATGTTTTAGGAGTAAAGCATTATACCATATCATTCAGAAAAATGGGAACGTTCAATAATTTTATCTTGCAATTTACAAAAAAAAAAAAAAAGTTCAAATATCTTTTTATTTCAGATCATGTGTACTATTTGCTTGCAATTTTAAAATATTTTTTTTTTGTTTCCGGTTAAACCAACAACGGACACATTTTTTTTTTTTTAATGACAGTAGATTTTTTTTATATTTTTCGATTCTCCATTTTGTTTTTCTTTCTGCACATATTAAGTTTTGATAAAAGTGTTGCTGTAAACTCCTACAAAAGATTTATTGGCCCAAAGGTTTTTGTTTCGGACATCTATTTAAAAAAACAAAATATCTGCGGCTTTTTTATGTTCAATTTAGGAACAGAAACTCTTGAATAGTCATTCTATACAAGAAAAAAAGTAAAAAAATTACGAAATAGGATTTAGCACAACTATCTAACACAGATTGTTCAAAATTACCACCATTTTGTCCAACGCACCACCTGATTTGTTTTGTAAATCCTCGATATTTTGAGGCGGGTCTACATAGACCACGGTCTTTATTTTGGCCCCAGAGGAAATAATCCAATAGAGGTAAGTCAGATGATGTTGTTGGTGGCAATTCCACTGGTCCACGAGCACAAATTAGGGCTCCATTTATAATGGTTCTTCAGAATACTGGTCTACAAATAACAGAAGCCTTAGAGCTAGCGCTCCGTCTTGCTGAAAGTATATCGTTTGCCGCAAAGTCAGTGGAAGTTCTTCTAACGTCGTTGCCAAATCGGTATTTAAAAATCTTCCGCCATTTAAACTGTCTTTATTCAAATAAAGTCCTAACAACCTACCTCCTATTAAACCGCACCAAATATTTGTACCTCAAATAACTTGATTATTTGCAGTGTGGGTTTTCATTCGATCAGAACTGATTATTTTGCTTATTGATAACCCCATTATTGGTAAACTTTTACTCGGCTGTTCACAAAATTCTATCTAAAATAGCTGGTTCTTCTTCAAGCTGTATCACTAGCTTTGCAGTAAAAGCCAATCGACGGTCAGGCTCTGTTGGACGTAAGGCTTGTACTAAATCAGGTTTATATGGATGCCAGTTTGTGTCTTTTTAGAGTTCTCTGCACTGACGAATATGATGTTCCTATTTGCTGAGCTACGTGGTTAATAGATGAACATGGATGTAGTTGAACGTAGGCTAAAATCTGCAACTCTGGTTCTTCGTTGACTATATTGTTTATTCGGTGCTCCCTATGTTGAAACTGTACACCGGGAAACGATCTTTGCCGTCTTAAAAACCCATTCAATTTTCAACAGATAAGTATGCGGAGGATAATACCTGTTGGGATATGTTGCTGCACACAGTTCGACAGCTCTTTGTGAATTGCGATTACACTCAGCTAATATTAGCAATAAGTCCACCTTTTCGCTATTGTTCATTATTCATTACATGGTTTAACCGGAAATGAAAAAATATTTTAAAATTGCAATCAAGTAGTACACATGAATTGAAATAAAAAGATATTTCAATATTTTTTTTTGCGAGATGGAAAAGTTACCGAATGTTCCCGTTTTTCTGAATGATACGGTATAAATGCTTTGGCGCTTATTATTTATGCATTCAGTGTTAAGTCGATTTCATACAAAAGCAGCTGAAAATGAACACTTAAAAAGTAAGCAGCATTTTTTTTTATTATGTACACTTCTCGCAGGAAAAATCGGGACACCAGCAATCGTCAATTTTAAAATTTATTGGGTGTAAATGCAACTTTTAGAGGATATATTTATTTATCAAAGCCATAAATCACATAAATGTATAGAGAGAAAAAAGTTTATATATAGAATAAACAAATGGGAGTTTCGGTGGCGGCATTTCCTTTAGAACCTACCGAATACGGAAATATTCATGCAAAAAAAGATTCATAACAACAAAAAGGCCTCTGGAATAGACGGCTTCATTTAGAAATATAGTATATGTATTTAATTTGTTTGATGTTATGCAGAGATAATTGTTTTTTAAGAAAACATTGGTTGTGGGATTTTAAAATCACATTACTTGTTAGTGTTACTTTGATATTGGTTATTTACGTTAACAATAGACAATATGTCAATCAGCCTCCTGAGTTTTGGGACAATGTGATTTCTACAGATTTATTGACTACACTATTATTGTTTAGTATTCTTAAATATTGTATTACTTTAATGTTTTCGTCGATCTATTAAAAAAAAATGCCAAAAACAGTTTGAAGATTTAAAGCAATTAATTTCGCAAAGAAATTATTTTTTTTATTAACTCTTCGTTTATTCTATTTTATTCAAACACTTTTGGTCTGTAGCACAGCTCCAGACAGTAGAAATGAGAAAATATTAAAATTAAATGGATCAAATCCAAAAACAAATATTTCAGCACTAACTGAGATTGACGAACAATATGCTTTCTTACGATGTTTGTTATGTATGTAAATGCAATGATATTGTAAATAATTGTTAATAAACCTGTGCTACATAAAGTCAGTTTGTAAACAGACCAAGCGTTGGCCATATTTCAAGAAAATAGAACGACATTGGATTACACAGACTATAGCTGCAATATGTTTGTTGAATGTACAATAAACTCAGTGTTAATAAAATAAATAATTTTTTTGCGAACTTAATTGCTTCAAGAATTTTATAAATAACCTTAAAATTATGTTTGGCAATTGTTTGATACATAAAAACTTCATAGTAATGAAATAATTTATGAATATTAACCAACAATAATAGTTAATACATCAATAATTGTGTAATCAATAAATCTAATGAAAATCACACTTTCCCGAAACTAAGGAGACTGATTGATTGTCTATTGCTAAGTTATACTTGCGCGCATAAATCGAACTAAGTGACTAATATCAAAGCAGCACTAACAAGTAATATAATTTTAAAATTCCATGACCATATGTTTTCTTAAAAAAGAATTATCTCTACATAACATCAAATAAGTTAAATGCATATACTCTATTTCTAAATGAAGCCGCCTATTGAAGAGGCCTTTTTGTTGTTACGTATTTTTTTTTTGCATGAATATTTTCGTATTCGGTATCTCTAAAGCAAACGCCGCCACAGAAACTCCAATGTGTTTATTCAGTGTATAAACCTTTTTTTCTCTATACATTTATATTTCTGTTTAAAGCTGCATTTACACCCAAGAAATTTTAAAATTCTCGATTGCTGGTGTCCCGATTTTTCCTGCGAGAAGTGTACACTCGACTCAGGTTTATGACTATATCAAAGTAACGTATTTATTATCTATGGTCAAAGTTATTTTTTCAATGATGATTTTTTATCAATAAAAATTAAAATAACAATAAAAATAACGCTAAATGTGTTTTTTTTTAATTAAATTAAGGGAATTTGTGGATACTTTATTATGGAAGTAACTGGGAAATAATAAAAAAAAAATGTAGTGTACAGTAGCACACATCAGTCGAAAGAGTATTCTCAAGTTCGTCTGCGCCGTTACTTACCTTGTATTTGCCTAAATACTTATTTAGTGAAACATATTCGGTGTTAGGGATCGGCAACCATTGTAACTGATGAGTATAAGGAGTTGCCTGAATCGTAGGGCATAAAATTTGCCAATAAAAATATACATTACCGACCATCGAAATTCGCACAAAGCGTCTTTTTACCAAAATGGTTTTATTTACTTTGAAATTTAAAAGAAATAATAATAAATACAAAGGAAATGGCAAATTTAATCAGATAATGTTCTTGTAAATAAAATCCAAAAACTAGTTTATAGGTTGAAGTGTTTTATTCAACTCTTTTATCTTTTTGCATAGTTCCAGTGATAAATGTGGCCAACTTACGTCAAAATTATTTCTCTTAAATATCAATTTTAGTATAATATTTTCCTTTTTTTTTTTGCATCTCGGGATCGTAACCTATATGCCTCTATAATCCGCGTAAAGATCAGCTGTGAAATACAATGTGGAACTTACGGGACATTTCACATCTCGGGGCCTATCGAGATAACTAACCTCAAGACATACAAGAAAACGGCCAACGGAAAATAGATAACCCACACAGGAATCTAGGGATGAGGATTATTTCGCAGCTGTTTTCAAATATCAACATTCAATTTGTTTAGTGTGGTAATTATGAGATCATACACAGTTTTCTTGTTGGAAAGCAGTAAAGTGATTAAGCTACTTGGTAAATGTATGCCTTGTGAAACTAATTGTGAAATAAATCCATTCAGTACATGTTGGTGTAAAGCACAACTAAATGTGATTAAGGTCTGCAATTTCACAACCACATTGATATTTGCCGTGTCTAAATTTTAATCGAGCTATTGTTGTGCTATAGCGTCTAGAGATTTTAGTTTCAGAGTAATACCACGGCTTCTTGTTAACTGTCGGATATATTTAGGCGTACTGTGTCATTTTAGTATAGTAAACTCTTTGCCAAGAGTCTTCCCAAGCGCGATATCGTACGTCTTGATCCACTAATTTTAATATTTCTCTGATACAAATACCATCAGTGAAACTTAGTTTGGCAAGGCCGTCGACTTTCTCATTGTATGTGATGCCTGAATGTGCTTTAACTCTATAAAATTTTGAAATTAAATTAAATCCTATACACTATAAAATTTTGTTCTGATATCCATTCTTTTTAAAGCAACTGTCAAAGTAATAATATCTGCAACTATAGGCGTTATCTGGGCTTAGTGTGCTCTGATAGATAGCAATGTTTTACTAGTTCTTTTTCACATTCTTTCACTTTGGACAGAAACCAATATTATCAAAAGCAAATCTTGTGCCGTCAATTATCTACCACTAGTCTTTAGAGCTGGAATATCCTGGCACTCGTATTTTTTTCAAATCTTCGTCTGAAAATTCGAAATCCTTTACCCACTGTCTTCAATTGCCTGTTGATTCTACTGTATTCCTAGCGTTTCTTTCTATTTCCTGGGTGCCATCCGTGCAAATTTTCATACAGTTACTTTTTCAAAAATACAAAAAGATATACATACATAATATTTGTGGACTTACATGAAACTTTTGATAGAATCTGGCAGTATGTGCGGATAGGGAGGCCCAATTGTGTTAAAATTTGACACGAGGAACAATATTATGATAAATTTACACATAAGAAAAATAAGATTTGGAGAGGAAAAACCAAAATTTAATATAAAACTCGATTGAAACAGCCTGGAATAAGTGGGTTGTTTTAGGTACATGAGGATAACAATTCAAAGCAACGGATAAATGGAGGAATAAATAAATGAAAGAGTAAATAGTGCAGCAAAAGTATGCCATGCCGTTTACAAGTAAGAAGGAAATAAGTAAAGGTACAAAGGGACATTCAAAGTAGCCGACACCAACATATGGAAGTTAATCATAAATATTGGATTAAGGGGGTCGATGCTCATTGTTATTTACTAGGAAAAATTTCATTTTTAATGTTCCTTTTTCTTGGAAACCGCTCGATCAAATCGATTCAAATTTTCCGTACTTGTTACTTGATATCAAAAGGTAATTTATAGCTGAGGATTAAAAAAAACCCTTGACAAAGAGAAGTTATTAGTCAAAAATAGATTTTTTCGTTTTCAAATTCAATTTTTTGCGGTCCTGCCAAATAAAATTTTGAAAAATTGCCTTACTTAAATCTGATGCGCTTATGTACATGTTAAAAAAAAGAAAAATGACAATACGTTAACTAACAACTGAGAAAAAGAAACATAAAGAATACAAGTTTTCCTAACCCATAACCCCCCTAAATTGATTAAAAAGTAGACTAAAGACGATGGAGGTAAAAGGAGTAAAAGTTAACAAAGAAATACAGAATAACATCAAAGAGATGTAAGTATAGAAGAACGTATAAAGATAATAGAGAAGCATCAAAGAAAATGGTTGAGTCATTTTATGAGTATGGAAATTAGATTAAATTAAAAACATAGAAAATTTCAAATCGAAAACGAATGATCGTTAGGTAAATAAACGTGATAGTAGACGTAATATCCGGGACAACGAAGAGATAGCGTCGCTTTGCTTGAACAAGCGAGAGAAGTCAACATACTTTAAAAGAAGCATCACCTATGTTGATCGCTCCGCCCCTACTGCTAAATTTATCAAGGGTAAAAGTGGTGAAGTGCTAAAATAGTATAAAGCAACTTATCTGACTTTATTTTACAAGTTACGACATGTTAAAAAGGAAATAATCCACTACCTCCAGAGAGAAATTAAAAAAAAAAGCAGTAAAACATCAGAACACTCTAAGAACCTGTCTGATAGTCCTGAAAGTATTTAAGTTCCTAAAAACACCTTCCAGATCTCCTTCCGGACCACAACAGCAGCAAAACCCCTAGCCTTGTATCTCCGGAGATTTTATTAGATTAGATTTTAAAAACGCGAACATACAAATGCCTTACTAAAAAGCTCTAAAATCATTTTAACTCATGTTTATTAGGTTTACTCTAATAACATCTCAACCCAAACCGATAAGATAGTTTTATGTCATATAAATTTCAATTTAGGATTTATCACATTCTTTCGTTAAAAAAAACTTTTTCATTAATCAAATTGAAAGAAAAATAGACGCAAATTGGTTTAAATCACAAAACACAACACACTCTTAATCTGGCCTAGAAACGTAGATAAAATAGTTTATAGGTTAGTTACTCATCGAATTTAGAAATAATGGCGTCCTTTCAGTTACAATAATTGAATTTTTACCCATTATATTTATAAAAAAAATTACCTGAAGCTATACTATCATTATTTATTGTTGTTCAACTTGAAGTTTTAATTTACATAGAAAAGATCGATATCTAATTGTCATTCTCTACAATAACTGAGAGAAAAGACAATTACATTTCGTCCATTTTTTATATAAAAAGAAAAGTAGAAATGGCAACCTAATGAGCACATCCGATGTCTGAAACATCGAAACATCAGTTATCTGTCCGGTATCTAACAATTTGTTTTATTTGCATTATTCTTATAGATTTAAAAGTAAAGCCTTTCGTTTACTAAGTACAAATAGTATCTACTAGTTACGAAAACAAATCAATCTTCCCCCAAAATTCGAATTTGCAATGAATACATACTATACATTTTGAATGCTTAATAAAGTTCATATATCATATTTTTTAGTGCAGTAATAATGTTTGTATGCTAAGGAAGTCAGTTATAATTAATATAAATCTAAATATTAATAATTATAATATAAATGTGTTATTAATTTTGGAACAATAAAGGATGCTGTCGGATGTGTGTCCAGTAATTCTATGATGTTGCTAATTATATCAGAAACGAACGTAGATATTGCTTAAAAAATTCGCTCGCGTCTAAAATAAATATCAATAAACATTCGGACCGCGCGGAGTTAAGTTTTTTCCAAAAAATAAACACAGGTTGAAAATATCTCATAAAGATTATTTTTAATTTTGTTAGTTTCTCTTAGACTCTTAGACATCTCTCTGGAAGAAACTTTTATATTAGGTACCTAGTTTGAAGGAAAACAATCAGAAACTACGGATGATTGCGGGAATCATTTAAAAATTGTGGAAAATTTAGTACAACAACAAGTAAAATCGCAATTGGACGCAACATGCAAACAAAATATTTCTTACTTGAGTCATTGTCACATTTAAAAGTGTTTTTCACGGGCAATTTCCGTATGTTAAATTAGTTAGGTATATCTTCAATTTGAGGTTATGGTACAAACTTACATTTCAGATTTATGGATATTTACTGGTGACAAAACACTAGAAAATACCAATGGTGATTGAATAGGAATAATTAAATTAATAACTTCGATAATCGAAGCAGTTCCGGATTTTGTCGTCACGTGGTTTTCGAGATTAATGAATTTGTATCAATATAGAAATTATATCTGTTTCTTTTGAGTAAGGATTTGGTATATATGATTGATTTGGATTCAATATTTTTTGTTACTGCTTTAAAAACAAGGCCAAAAGATTAAATCAATCATATCAATTAGATCAGAAGACAATAATCTTAATCAAAGAGTTTAGGAACAGTTAAAGCATACAGCAGCAGTTAAAATGTAATGAAATAATATTATTTCTCAGGCATACTATCTCGTCAAAATATTTGCTACAACCGTATAAGAGCTTTACCTCCCTGTATGTGGTTTTAACCATTATATTCCTATGATTTCTAAACCTTTATTTAGTGTGGACTAAGGTATCAAGATTTGCTGTTGTTTTTATCGATTTAGGACGTTGGCTCACGGCGGTGAGATGAGAGGAATCGTACCAACAACCGATGATAAAATGCATTTATCAGCAATATATTTTATTACGTGTTAGGGGTAATGCTCTGCAAACAAATGTTTGATATCGTTATTAATTTGTTGAACTGCAGAATGAACATCCCTTGTACAGAAGGACAAGTGTATTTTTAGCGTAAAGACAATAATTTGATACAATATATAAATGGCGAACAATAACGGGCCCAAAAAAGAACCTTGCGGTACTCCAAAAGTTTAAGATTATATGCTATATACATACATGTACGTAAGGGTGATACTACACTGCGACCTAAAGGATCTAGTGTGTTTGCTATTCATGTTGAGTTATAGTTGATCGTCTAATCCAATTCCTTTTAAAAAGTGCAAGAAATTGGAAGGCCTCAGGTTAGCTAAATGTCCCTATTCGATTTCAAATGGTCTCATGTGCAACGCATTTCTTGTTTTCGGGAATTTCTATTAATATTGAACTGGTCCCATCTTTAAATAGCGTGCATTTCCGTTTGGAAGATTCCCCAAGCTTTAGAGACACTTGGTTCTAGGGCCATATATTTCTCTTTCAGTTTTCTCTATTATTTCGGGACCATCCGTATACCACTTGATGCCATTTCTGTTGCAAGATGATGTATTGATCCCACTAGCTCTTATTGCTCTCACAGAGTTTGCCCTGTGGTAAATTTTTTCACAAAGCTGATTTTTTGTAACATATCCCAGGACATGTCCCAGGTTTGACCACCTTTAGGAGATTGAAGCTTATGCTTAAATGCTTCTTCTTTGATTATTCTGAGTGTGGTTCTTTTTGCTACGCCTTTCGCCACAACGTGTAGTGGGGTAAGAGCCGGTACCAGCTGCTGTTAGACAACTTCTCATAGCACCAGTTATACATGCGCACACTAATTTTTGCATCTTACGAAGACGAATTTTCGCAATGGCTAGATTTTTTCTTCAAACTACTGATGGTGATGATCGGTCTCACTAACGCTATACAAATCCAAAGCAGTATTTTTGACCTGTATCCCCATTTTTTTTTCTTATAAGTCTTCGACATACCATCATAGATTTTTGGGCTTTATTGATTACTTCAACTTCGTGTTTGTTTATTGTCTAGGGTAAGGCCTAGATATTTAATCTCCGTTTTCTAAACTATGTTTTGCCCATCCATTTTAAATGGCTTAAGATTGGATTTTTTTCTTTGTGAATGCCACTAAGATAATCTTAGTGGGGTTGAGACTGACACCTCCTCGTGAAGTTGAGTCTCTTATGAACTACGTCGCGGAGAGTATTCTTATTTTCTCTTACATATAGCCATAAATCATCAGCATATCCTTGGCAAGGTATCATTCAAGCTGCATAGGAGTACATCCACTATTAGGCTGCACATAAATGAGGGTATAACTCCCTCAATCTTCTAGCCGTTTTAACTAATATAATCTCATGGTTGCATGCTAAGATCACACATTGAAAGTTTGCTGTATCATCCATGAAGCTTATGAAATGCAGAATGGCAAATAATGTATCACGTTTCACCATATCGAAAACCATCAAGGAACAAAAAAAGTGCTGCTTTATTATTAACAGTTGTAATAAAAATTTCATCAATTATTTTTAAAAGACCTATCTCAGATGTATGATATTTAGGAAACCCTTAGCAAACTTTCCATTGGGAAGGAAGAACTGAGGTCCCAAGGCAGTGATTCATATATAATATGTCTTATGTAAAAGGCACAATTTAAGTAAATTAATTAGTTGATCAAATCTTGCAGCCCTGGGTATTATGAACTTCAAAATATCAATGTAGAATTGAAAGTAGTTGTGGTGAAGGTTATTTCTGTGTTTTGAACATTTATATAGGCACATATTATTGCCATGGTGCACTCGCACAACACTGAAATAGAATTTCAAAAAGGTTTCAGTACCCATAAAAGAGATACTATTGTTTCATTATTTTATCTTTATATTATTTCCTACTACAAATATATAAATATAAGTATTATAGGACTGTAAACGTGACCATGGCGACGTAATTTTTAAACTGCGATTAAAAGCAGAATAAAAAGTTACTATTCAAAACGGTGTTATTTTATGCAGGCGTAATAAATTTTGGCGACATTTTACGATTAAGTTCACCGGTAATTCAGTTGTAAGACAGAAAGTGTGCATCTCGCATGTCGCCATAAATCATCAGCATATCCTTGACAAGGTATCATTCAAGCCGCACAGGAGTTCGTCCACTATTAGGCAGCACATAAATAGGTCTATAACTCTTTGAATCATCTGGTCGTACTAATCAAGATAATCTTATTGTTGCATGCTAAGATCACACGTTGAAAGTTTACTGTATCATCCGTAAATGACAAATAATGTATCATGTTTCAGCATATCGAAAAGGGACAAAAGAAGTGCTGCTTAATTATTAGCAGTTGTAATAAAAATATGGATTATTTTTAAAAGAGCTATCTCAGATGTATGATATTTACGATGCCTAGATTGCAATTAAATGATTTCAATAATTTTAGACACTGTTGGTAATATGCTAATTAGCCGTAAATCATGATAACTCTTTGGAGTGAAGTGCTGATCCATGTAGGAAATTTAGTCGCCATGACGTATTTTTGACCTTACAGGTTTCCACAAAGTAAAAATTACTAGTAGCTGTTACGTTCTAACTACGTGGTATATCCGTAACAACTACCAAAATGGGGAACAAATACTAGGTTCTAATTACGTTATAGCGACGTAATTGTTACTTTTATAGGACGTAATATAGTTACGTAATCATGACGTAGCGGATAGCAGCTGCTATGTAGCTAGAAAAAAAAGTAATTTTTACTTTATGTGGCATTGCAAATATTGCAATTCATTGTTACTGTTCCTTTTTCTTCTTTATACCTTTTTATAACATATTCACTCTAACTGTTCTTAGAATGAATAATATAAAGGTCCATGTGTATATAAAATAAATACACTTAACCGCAAAATTAACGCACCACTCTGACTTTTGGTTTTATTTCAAGAAATATTATATATTTTCCGATTCATTAATATTAGTTATAATAATTTGTTCATTATTACGCTTTTGTAGGTTTTTGTCTGTATCTTTATTTAATATGAAATCATAGCAGCTTTTCATGAGGGGCTTGTTTTCCAAGTAAATAAGCCTCACTTCTAAAATAAAAGTAGGCATTGTTTTTTAATGTTTTACCAATTGATAAGATAACTGTCATTCGTGAATACATATGTTTGCGATGAACGTGCTAGACGAAATTTAAATCGTGAAGAATGTGTTCAAATTGTAACTTGTCCAATGAAGGACTAACAAATCGCGAACTTGGTAGAAGATTTGCGTGGCTCATACAAACGGTCGGTAGGGTTCTGCACAGATTTGTAGAGACCAACGATTACGCTAGACGACGTGGCCAAGGCAGGTCACGAGCTACAAATGCGGTGGAGGATCGATTTTTGATGCTTCGAGCACTTAGGGAACGGTTCACTACTGCACGAAGCCTCCAAATACAACTAAGCGCGGTTCATGGCACTGCTGTTAGTCAAGATACCATAAGAAGAAGACTTTCTACTCAAAATTTACGACCTCGGGCAGCAGCTACGGCCCCAGATTATCTGCAACACCGTAGAAACAGATTGGCTTTTGCAAGAAGGATGTGGATTGGGAAATCCATCATTGGAGCAGGTGTTATATTAGGATGAGTCACGGTTTTGGCCTTGTAAGTTCTGATCGTCGTCAAAGAGTGTACAGAAGGCAAATGAAAGATATTCGCATGTAACATTCGAGAAACCACATTATACGGAGCGGTTCAGTAATGGTATGGGTGGAAATATTTAACAGCTCACACGGAACTTTTATCGTTGATGGTGGACGTCTGAATTCTGAACGATACATAACAGACATTTTAGAACCTTTTTGATACCTTTTGCACCTTACATTGGCGATGGGTTCATTCTTATGCAGGATAATGCGAGCCACATGCGGCACATATTGTTACTGAATATTTAAATTACGTTAATATTCAAATCCTCGAGTGCCAGCCTGTAGTCCAGACTGAACCATCGAGCATCTTTGGGACATAATGGGACGGGGATTAGAAGTCAGCATCCACAACCTAACAGCTTAGACGAGCTGCGACAAAGTCTTATTCGTGTATGGGACGATATCCCTCAAGAAACCATCAGATCTTAATTGAAAGTATGCACGACGATGTCAGGCTACAATAACAGCCAGAGGTGGTAACACTATTACTGATAACTAAATACGGTACCAAAAGAATTATCTTTGTGTTCGTAATAATAATGATCATTTTACATGATTTTGTTAAAGAAGTCATATTTTCAGTTTTTGTTTATTTCCTACAATTCATTTAAGTCAAACTTATTGTTATTATCGAAATAATTCTGTTTGTGTATTCTATTCTTAATATGTTTTTCAAAATGTATGATAATTTTGACTAATTATAATAAATCGAAATATATAAGTGGTGCGTTAATTTTGCGGTTAAGTGTATATCTGTTAGACCACTTATTAAATCTTGAATTTTGTATCAATTACGACATAAAATTAAAAACGCATACCATTTTATTGGTAAATATGAATGTGGTAGCTCTTAAAAATACGCTCGCCTCGAATGCTATGAAGTTTAATTGATAAAAATGATAAGTGTTAGCAACGCTTTTTTTTATTCAACATGTAGGTCAAAAAATGTACGTTACTCTGTTCTTGTTAACTAAAAATATGAATAGTGAAATTAAAAATTTGGATGTGTGTTTGGTTAGAATCTTGTTTATTTTATATATTGTTCCATGGCAATTGTATTGTAATGGCCCATCCATTTTGTTTCTCTTGGCATTATGTTTTCGTAGTCAAAGTAATATATACTAGAAGTGTATAACTCTGAAGTGATATTTGCTAGATGGTAGCAGTTAATACTATCCTTTATCGTAAATATTACTTCACTATCCCCTATGAAATTTACTTTCAAGTTATATATGTTACTATAACGTAATTAAATTCACTTTGAAGTAATATAGTGGAAATGAAAGCAACTGAATTCACTTTCAAGTTCCGTGTGTAACTTTTAGTTTCTTTATAACCTCAAAATTACATTAACTAGTGTTTGACCTATATAGCGACGGCACAATACTAGTGTACATGTACATGTTCAAATTCAATTCAAATTTCTTTCTTGAGAGAGATAAATAATGCATATAGCTGAAACATTCAAATTTTAAATTTCAAATTAAACTATGTAAATCAAGAAAGAGTTTTATTACACATCCGCTGCTACTACAAGAAAACATTGTAACAATTACTATTTTATTAGCACTACAAAGTAATTTATTTGGTGGTCACAACGTAACTGCAACTACAGATATGTCATCTAAGTAGATATCCCTTCAAAGTTGGTAATTCTAGTAAAAATTACGTAACGACACAGCTATAATGAAGTAGTTGTGTCTATAGCAGTGGTAATCACAACTAAGGGTGGGTTTATCAATGCAAGAATAAATAAATTAACTTGCAGATGAAATAGTAACAGAAAGATAAATAATCTAAACCATTACCTGCTAGATAACGGTTATATGGAAGTTAAATTTGTCCAGCACTTTATTTGAAAAGTAATGTAGATATCCAACAGAAGCTTGATACTCACACGATCATCGATGATTATAACCTCCTCCAAGTGTAAGCAGATAAGCAATTACAAGACAAATATTTGGAAATATTGCACAAAATTCATAAAGTTCATAATAATGGGGTAATTTTGTTTTCGTTATTTGATTATTTACAGGATCTGAATTTAGTTTTAATATGTTGATATTGCCTATATTTTGGTTTACAAAATTATTGTTTATTAAATAAATAAAGAAGGCATTGGAATCTGTTGTTTAGTTGCAGAAAAAAATCATATGTGTGTATAAAGTAATAATTCCGGGTCAAACCTTTTATAACTTTTACTGACATTGTCAGGAAATCATCCACACACAATAAAATGTACCAGTGGCAAAATCTCTTAATGTAGTTAGTAGGTGGTAAATAGGTCCTATATTAATGATTCCTAAAAATAATATCCAAGTATGTCTTTTCGTTTCGTTTTACATATTTTACATGTCAGTCGGAATTCTAACGGTGTTCGATGTCTTTTTTTCCAATAACAAAAGTGTTTCTTTCCTAAACCGAAAACGAGTTACAAATGCGCAGTCATTCCACTTTTCAAAATTGTCAATTCTCGGTCTCACTATGTAGGGCTGTCGTTCGTCTCTTAATAAGTGTGCAACGTCTTCGCCTTCATCACTACTTAATAAATAATCCAGGATATATTCCATGATAAAATAAGCGCGATATCACACGCAATTCATAAACAAACAAACAAAATGTCAAACGAGGCGTCAGTCTGTTTTCTGCTAACCAATCGTAACGCATTATTTACCCGTAACTCTTACCAACTATTAATAATCCTGTACACCACTAAACTTAGAGTTAAATATATTGAACAACAGGTAAAACATTTACCTGTCAGATTTACGGATATCTGTCATTGCGTACTTTGCACTTTTATCGCTACATTTGATAAACCACCTAAATGTGCTACAAACTTGGGAATAAACAAATCTTCCAGCAAACGAATCACAAGGCAGTAATTCGTAATATATCTTATGTAAAAGGCACAATTTAAGTAAATTAATTAGTTGATCAGAATAGAGGTGAAAGTAATTGTGGTGAAGGTTATTTCTGTGTTTTGAAACATTTATATAAGCAGCTATTATTGCCATGGTGCACAAACAGAGTAAATCTTACCTTTTTCAGTCCTATTTCAAAATTAAATTCATCTTATGGAAAACCCTGAAGTAGAATTTCAAAATGGTCTCAGTACCCATAAAACTGATATTATTGTTTTATTATTTTACCTTTTTATTATTATTTTACTACAAATGCATAAATACAGGGTGTCCCACCGAACTGGGACATTAGCTTTTTTTTGAACTTCTAGTAGAAATCTGATTTTGAACCTTGCAGTGTAGTCATGGCCTACTGTGATCTATTTAAGGAAAATATTTTCAACTTTATAGCACTTTCGGTGTACAGGGTGTTGATATCAACTTTCTTATTTTAAAGTCTGTGATTTGCAACTAGTTTATATGAAGGTTCCCTATCCCTAAACTGACGTTTTTGAGATACTTTTCATTTCGTTGATTTTTTGACATTTGCACTCTCAAATAAAATCAAATATTTCAAAGATAAGCAGATATTTAGTGTTCTACGAAATCGTCGTAAAATACCGGTCGTAGCTATAAGGTGTTATATACAATAATCAACTGAAATCAAATACAGATGTTCCAAAAAACGCCTCAATGTAGATACCTTAAGCTAATAACAACTTTTTTTAGTTTAAATGGAACATGCTATTTTTTTTACTACAGCATTGATGAAGCGTAAAATTCTACATCGACTGATATTAGGGTTTGCTATACCTATTCTAATCGTTTTTGAAGTATTAGCATTTCCTGCAAAAAATGCTAAAAATCGCCTAAATCCCAAGTTTGAAACCAAAAAATTAGTTTTTCCTACAAAACACTGTACATTATTGCATAACTTATCTAAATATTTATGTTTCAGATATTTAACGTTCACATAGTTTCTTACTGATAGTAATGTTTCTAGTCATAGATAAGTACAGTAATTATTAGATATTAGTAACATGAGATGTGTAATAAACAATGATATCCATTATGTAATTACTACATTGCGCAGTGATAAACATTTGCAGATTAACAAGTCATAATCTTTATAGTAAGTCCTAATGCTGTCAACTACCTTACCATTTCTTCTAACAAAGAAAATATTGTAAATCGAAAGAATAAAGAAAACGTTGAAAGTACATATAAAATACATTTTAAACTATTCTGTATTCAAGAAGAATGTAACAAGATTAGATACCTACACTTATTTGCAATGAATAAAAGCCCAAAAAAAAAATCAAAGGGAAATTAAAGCAATATCTAAATACACCCATAACTATCAAATATTGTTCATTACTAGACCAGGTATTTTATTTGTAGGAGAGCGTTCTGACATGGAGTCTCCGAAACATGCAGTTTTGTCTTTTGTATTAAAATAGGTATAAGCGATACAGGCGGATAACATAAATCAAGGAACAAACTAATTAAAGTCTCGAAAATGTCCAATATAAATGTTCTTTCAGAATAATAATTTCTTAGTTTTTTTTTTTGCTTAATTTGGCTTTTTACGATGTATTTAATAGGCAGGTAAAATATCAATGTATTTGCTGTCGCATAATATTATGGCTTATTAATATTTTAATAATCAAACATAAAATTTCCAATTACATTTAAAATTGCTAATAATTTATTTTAGGCAATAAATGCTAATATCTCAAAAACTATTAAAAAATAGGATATACCAACCCTAAATGTCAATCGATGTAGAATTTTAAACACTGGCATTCAATGCTGTTGTAAAAATACCATGTTCATTTCGAAATAAAAGAAGTTTTGTTGGTTTAACGTATCCGCATTGGGAAATGCCGTTGTTTCAAACACCCTGTATATGATTCGGTCATTATTGCATAACACTTTTAACCTACGCCTTTGTATTACATCGACATTAGTAGAACGCACTAATTCTGATACCTCTCAGTTTTTAATTTCATTTGAAAACAGTGCAAACGTCATAAAATTTTACAAAAATGGGCAAAATATCTCAAAAACGGTTTTTGAGTCACGATATGGAACTTCATATAAAACTAGTTGCAATCACTGGCCAAATTACATTGACGATAAATATCACATTCAATTTAAAATAAGAAGTTGATATCACACTGTACGAAAGTCTATAAAGTGTAAATTTTTTCCTTAAATAGTTAAACGGTTGAGTTCAGGGAGAGGGAAACCCTCATGCAAACTATTGCAAAGACTCGATGCATTCATTTTACCGATAACAATTATAACCATGTCTATTTTATAAGAAAAGTTGTACAACACCTTATACGCGAAAGCGCTTATAAAGTTGAAATATTTCGCTTAATATACATAGTGGGGCATGACTATACTGCAAGTTTCAAAATCAATTCTGCTAGAAGTTCAAGAATCTAATGCCCAGTTCGGTGGGACAGCCGTATCAGTATTATACCGGACTGTAAAAATGACCAAGTGATGCAAATAGATTAAACGAGAATAAAATTATTATCTTAAAACGGTGTCGTTATTTTTATGCACGTACTAAATTTTGGCGGACATTTACAGATTAAGTTCACCGAATTCAGTTGAAGACAGAAGTGTGCCTATGAAAAATCTTTAAAAGTTAATAATTTTCCTGGACATTCATTGGCGTTCTTCCTCAAAACAACTAATTTAGCCTCGTTAATATGTATGCATGTGTGTAAAGCTATTAAAGCTTAAGATAGAGGGCTGTCGCCTTTTTATTTCCCCATCTGTAAACTTCTTGTACCTTTTCTGGAGGGCTACATTTCTGATAAACACGCACCACCGACGTTATTTTCTGTATCGCCGCATGAGTGATTCGTTTTTATACCTCCAGGATATAGAGAGAGAAGAGTTTATTTATTTTAATGAATAATTCTTGTGTATTTGCTGTCTTTGCCACCGAATATGCAGAAAGAAAAATTATTTATCTCGTCTTCGGATGCTCAACTGTGTACGGAATTCGAAAAAGCCCTGGAAATGTCCGTCGGAAGAGAACGGCAGAGAGGGTGTTTTTTCTAATCAACGACCGCGTTTCTTTCTTTTTTTTTCGAAAGTGATGACTAAGGCCGCGCAAATGCAACGGGTCCCAAACGAACGAGACGCAAATATCGGACCGTTTTGCTATTGCTACTGTTTGGACCTGGGAGCATGACGATACAAAGCGATTTAAATATGTGCTTGTGACTGACTGCAACTGTTGTTTTGCCACAGAGCGCATGGCAGCGGCAATGCATTAAAAGTGCATCTTGCTTTTAGATTATCATGCCGAAGTGTCACGTGCTCTGCTATACAGAAACGTATACTGAGAAAGTTACAATTGCGTATGTCGATTCGTTTTGCGCGGAGTTTGGCTGATATAGTTTGTTTCAATCAGTTCAATCGCGAACGAAAGAATTATAGTAAGTACGCGATTTGGGCGCATGTTGTGACATTTTCAGAAACCGCCGCGTGTTTTAGTACACGTTTCTGAAATTTATTTGTTGTGGCTGTGTATTTGACTTCCATGACTAGGTGATTCACACCAAAACTTCCATAGAATTTTATTACAGGGAATTGGCAACATGTTATTTTAAAACGTTTCATAGAAATTAAATGATAATATTTACGTATCTACGAAATGAACAAAGACTTAATGGAATCTAATCTCATTCATAAACATTGATGCTTTGGTTATGGACACTAAGAGGAGGATTATCTATAAAATGCATATCCAATCTTCTATATCCCGAAACAGCGATTTTAGCGCATGTTGTGACGTTTTTAGAAATCGCCACGTGTTTTATTATTCGTTTCTGTAAATTTATTTGTTGCGGTGACACTGAAAGAAAAAAAATGGTTCAACAAAGCCCGTAATAATATTTAATGCAATTTTTGACAATTATTGTTTCAATAATATTTATTTTGTAAGCCGTCTTCATTTGTGCGTGGTTAAAATTAAAATATAATTGAACATCCTTGAAAATATATTCGAAAAGAAAAGTTATTAATTTAACCAAAAAAATAGGTACCTATTCTCTGATAGTTACGTTAGTTTTACCATTTTCTAATGTTATTTTAACAATTGGGTGCAGTTATTTTAATGATTTTAAATTAAATTATTGAAATGTTTCCTTTATACTAAATCATTATCGGCCGTTTGCAGCGTCTGTGATTAACATTTTAATTAACTAATCAAAAATTAAATTTAATTACGAATTAAATATGAATAGATTGCACGAACAAATTTAATTAATGATTAGTATCATTAAAAAGTTTGTGACAGAAATATAGGTTGGTAGTGCGTTAAGTTTAGTTCTTAGTCAAAAATTGTGTTTATATTGGGAACACTGTTCCATCATAATGAAAATTGCCGCTGTGCGAATGCGTGGTTTTAAGCGGCATTTGAAGTTATTGGAATTAAGCAGAAGAAAATGCTAAGAAATCAGATATTGAAAAAAAAAAGTCGAGTAGTAGTTTTAAAAAATGGAAATTAATATGTGAATGCAGGTTTCCCTTTTTTATTATGCAATTCTTTTATTTGTTTGTTCTGCAAAATGCAATTTTTGGAGCTTTATTTGATCTCTGCTATGCGACTGTGTTAGAATTATTATTATGATTACCATTATCTACATATTATTTGATCCTTTATTTAATAATAATGGTTGATTACATAACAAATATTCATTTTAAAAAAATCAAAGTGATAATGCATTTACAGGTAAATAAAATATATTTCGTTTATACAAAAGCCAAAAAAACAAATACAAAAAATAATGTTTGAAAGTTAATTTTATATAGCATGAATTACAAATTGTTGAAATAATCATTAATTAGTAATGCCTGTGTGCGAGCAGGTACATCCAAGCAACGTCAAATTAATCTAATGAAGTTGTCCATTTAAAATTTCTTGATTTAAATTTTTCTTCATTGATTTCTCTTCATCTCAGCATTTGTGGTTATATTGTGCAATACTGAAGGTACCAACTATTATGCCATAAAGTGTTCAGCTTTTAAGCGAAACCATATGCCAGTATTGGCAAAACATTCTTCTAACAAACATGGCTTCAGTGCATTCGGTGTATATGGCTTTCATTATAATGATTTTTCCCAACTGTTCAGATTTAACATGCGTCAATAAAGAATGTTTTTGAGGCATATCACTGTACTTATGGAAGCATGGTCGTTAAAGTGTGTATTCTGGCATCGTAATACAATATCATTATTTTAAATTAGCATAAAATAAAAATGGTGATTTCTAGAATATCCTGTCTATTACGACACCGCTTGGGTATATCACATGAAACACGAGTATCTCAATACATTAATTGTTAGTTTTATTCCGGGATTAATTTTGATTTATCTTGGATTTTTAAACCTAACAAAGAAGCATTCTTGCCGCGTATTCTTGTCTATTAAAGTGAAATTTTAATCACTTTATTAGCTAGCTATCAATTTACAGAAGATATTTGTATTTAACAAAACCGCATAAATAACTATAATGCTACAACACGATTGTAAACAAAGAAACTAGCTTGCGCAATTTAATTATGAGTTAATTCGTACTTGGGTATAATTAAAGTAACAAGAAATAAGGATTACTTATTATTAGCATTCGTGCAAGGGAATTTAAACTTAATTATGATTAAGTTTTATTAAACTTAAACAGAGGTGCAAACGCCGTAGAGAGGATATCATAAAATGCATATCAATTTCTATGTCCGAAACAGCGATTTTAGCGCATGTTGTGAGTTTAGAAATCGCCACGTTTTATATCGTTTCTGTAATTTATTTGTTGCGGTGACACTGAAAGAAAAAAAAAAGTTCAAAAAGCGTATAATATTTAATGCATTTTGACAAATTATTGTTTCAATAGTATTACTTTTGTAAGTCGTCTTCGTTGTGCGTGGTATAATTAAAATTGTAAATTGAATTCTTAAAATATAATCCAAAAAGAAAGTTATTGTTTAACCAAAAATAGGTACTATTCTCGATAGTTTACGTTATTTTTCCATTTTCTAATGTATTTCTAAATATTGGGTGCAGTTACTTTAATGATTTTAAATTAAAATTATTGAAATGTTCTTGTACTAAATCATTATCGGCCGTTTGGCACCTTCTGTGATTAACATTTAATTAACTCAATCAAAAATTAAATTTTAACTACGATTAAATAATGAATAGGATTGTAACGAACAAATTTAATTAATGATTACGTTATTAAAAGGTTTGCGACAGAAATAAGGTTTTGGTAGGCGTTAAGTTTGTTTTTAGTCAAAATTATATTTATATTGGGAACACTGTTCATCATAATGAAAATTGCGCTATGCCGAATGCAACGATTTAAGCGCTTTGAATTAGCTGAAAAAATTGGCTACAGAATTAGATATTGAAATAAAAAAAAGTGAATAGTTTAAAATGGAAATTAATATGTGAGATGCAGGTTTTCCTTTTTCATTATGGCATCCTTTTTTATTTGTTTGTTCTGCAAATGCTCAAATTTTTGGTATTTATTTTGATCGTTGCTATTATTGTTAGAATTATTTTTTATTGCCATCATTCTTATTAATTTTGCTTCCTTTTTTTAATGAATAAAGGTTAATTACATCACACATTTTTCTTTTTTAAAAAAAATCAAAGTAATATGCATTAGAGTAAATAAATATATCTCGTTTTTACAAAAGCCAAAGAACCAAATACAAAAAAATCTTCAAAGTTATTTCTAGCTGATTTACAATTGTTGGAAATAATCATTAATTAGTAATGCCTGTGTCGCAGCAGGTACAATATCAACAAGGTATATTAATTATGAAGTTGTCCATTTAAAATTTCTTGATTTAATTTTCTTCATTGATTTTCTTTTCACCACATTTAATGGCTATATGTGCAATACTGAGGTACCACTACTACTTGGCGTAAAGGTATCCAGTTTAAGCGACAACATATGGCCAGTATTGAAAACATTCTTCTTAGAAACATCTTTCAATGACTATTCGTGTTGTATTGGTTTCATTATAACGATTTGTTTCAAAACTGTTTCAGATTTAACAGTGGGGGTCATAAATTATGTTTTTGATGCATATGCACTCTTGCTTATGGAAAAAGAATGGATGCGTTAAAGTGGTGTATTCCTGCATCATACTACGATATCCATTATTTTTAAATTAAGCATATATAAAAATTGTGGAATTTTATAGAAAGATTCTTTCCTATTCGAAATACTCGGGTCATTCCACTGAAACCATCGAGTATCCGCAATACATTTTATTGTAGTTTTTTATTTTCGGGAATAATTTTTGATTTAACTTGGACTTTCTAAAACCGCTGCCAAATTATACCTCCTTGCAGCGCTATTCCGTTGTCTAATCTTCAACGTGAACACTTTAATTAGTTAGACTATTTCATTTAACAAGGTCACAGATATTTGTATTATACCAAAACCGCATAACATAACCTATAATCGCTATAAACGATTGTAACAAGAACCTACGCTGTGGTGCCAACTTTATTATGAGTTAATTCGTACCTTGGTATGTGATAAAGATATCACGAATTAAGGATTTAATTATTAGCTAGCAGTCGGTACAAGGGATTTAACTTTAAGTATGATTAGTTTTTTAATATACTTAATCAAGACGGTGCAAAGGCCGTAAGAGGAGGATTATCCATAAATGCCATATAATCTTTATGTCGCAGGGATTTAGCGCATGCTGTGACGTGGTTTATGAATCGCCACGTGTTTTATTATTCGTTTCTGTAAATTTATTTGTTGCGGTGACCTGAAGAACAAAACGGTTCAACAAAGCGTAATATATTTGAATTTTTGACATTTTGTTTCATAGTAATTAATTTTTGTAAGCGTTTTATGTGCGTGGTATAATTAAAATTGTAATTGAAAATCTTAAATATATTGAAAGAGAGTTATTGATTTAACAAAAATAGGTAACCTATTTCCGATAGTTTACGTTAGTTTTTACATTTTCTAATGATTTTTAATATTGTGGGTGGTTTATTTTATGATTTTAAATAATTTTGAATGTTTTTTGTACTAATATTATCGGCGTTTGCACCTTTGTGATTAAATTTTTAATTACTCAAATAAAATTAAATTTAACTACGATTAATATGAATAGGATGTACGAAAAATTTAATTATGATTAGTTAATTAAAAGTTTGCGAAGAAATATAGTTGGTAGTTGGTTAAGTTTAGTTTTTAGTCAAATCATATTTATATTTGGACATGTTCCATCATGATGAATTGCGCTATAAGAATCGCGATTTAGTCGGTATTTTGAAATTTGCTGAAAGAAATTTGCTAAGAATTAAGATTTGAATAAAAAAAGTTGAATAATTTTAAATGGAATTATATGTGAATGCGGTTTTTGTTTTCATTATGGATTCTTTTATTTGTTTGTTATACAAATGTCCTAATTTTTGATACTTTTTGACCTCTGCTATTCTTTTGATTATTTTTATTATTGCATAT